>APFE031581181.1:0-20935 GCA_000404065.3 Pinus taeda
CCTATATATAGAAGGGAGGTTTAGTCATTTATATCATCCAAGAATTGTTCATTTGTGTAATGTAAAGGAGGTTGCCCCATCGAAGAGGCTGAATTCTAAGGTGTTGATCTATCTTTTCTATATTTTTGTGAGTTGGTTTCATAACAAGGAGAAGTTAATTTTTGGAGTCAAAAAGTTCCTAGTGGGAAGGTATGATCTGGTGATCAAAATTTAGCTCAAAAATGAAAATGCCCAAAATATTTCAAAACTAGTGTCAAGTCGTAGTGTTCATAATTTTGATTCCAATGACACTTTTTTTGCCTCAATCTGATGTTGTATGATAAATTTATGATGTTCTGATTGCTTGGCTCAATAATTAAAATATTTGTAGGTTGGTTGATTGGGTTGCTGACTAGACAATTATACCGCCGATGTTAGCAAGCCTACTAGGCACATACAAACCAATCAGGGCTTTCCAAGTGGCAGCCTCATACTGGTGTGAGTTGGCGTGTTTTTATTGGTTGGAATGGTTTTATGGTGGTCCAATTAGAGGATGTCATGTGGCCCAACCAGAGATCACCACGTGGCACCTCGTGGTAGGCCAAAAATTTGTTGAGAGGTCGGATGGCCTGGGAACGGATCAAACACACGACCTACCTTCCAACACCATCGTGTGTTACCAATCCTTCTACACCATGGCACTTAACCCATAGGGTCACAACATGAACTTAAAGTTTTAGTTGGGTGCATGTTTGGATGAGGGGTCTGGCGATGAGCCTCGACCTCGAGTCACCTGCAATTCCATACCATCTTGACACAAAAATGGAGAGGGGATTAGGGACTAGCCCTGACCCCCAGTCATCAGTATACCACAAGGCCATAGGTGGGGACCGATGAGTACTCAGCATATAGGGGCATGGCACCAGCTCATCCCTCAGTCACAAGACATGCAAGTGACCTCGGTGAAGTGTTGAGAGGGCTCTAGTGGTGAGGGTGGTTAGCTAGCCCCAAACCTTGGCCACATCGCCTTACTGTGACCAACTTCCCAAAGGTTTTGGCACATAAGCCGATGAGGGTCGGCCGTTGGCCCAACCCTCGGCCTTATGGCCCATGTAGCCACATTTTAGCTCTCATGGGGGTTTTTTTAACAATTTAATGATCCGACAATTTGCACCTTTTGTGGGTGAAATTATCGCCTCCCAAGAAGAAAATAGGGTGGGATTGTCACTCGATTAACAGGTTATTCCATTTTGTAGGAAAAATAATATCATAATGCTGGGAGAGCCTTAACTTGAAGAGTTTTTGGCCTTTTGGAGCTCAAGAAGAGTTCAGATAAGGGTTTTTGGACATTCTCGAGCCAATGAAGGCCTTTGTTTACTGATTGAAGCACATATGAAGAGTCTCTTTGTAGGTTTGAATCCATTTGTGCCATGATCAATTAGTGTCGTGGAGCAGTTATTGAAGCATTTTAAGCATGGATAGGACCTTGTAGTGGTTTTCTAGCCTTCAAATGTTTACTGCAACAGTTGTGACTTGTATGGTACAGATCATGTTTCTCTTTTCTCACTATGTCTTATTGAGGAAAACTCTCTTTTTGTAATTCAATGTGGAATTGTAGTACTTGTATACTCATTTTCAGATGGAGTACAGGGTCTCTATAGGAGAACCATTTTCTTGTTGATTGTTTCATGACTGACTATAGGTTGTCTTTTTTTTAGAGAGATTTATTTGCAGGAGAATGTTTCCTTAAAGGGGAAACTAGTCACTCATATTTTTAGAAAACTTTATGTACTCTTCTTCACTGAATATATGGAGATGTAGCCCATGAGGGGTGAACTCTGTCACCAAACTTGTGGTGTTTCTCTTCTTGAATGCTTTATGAGTTAAATGATGATATGTGCTTATTTAGAAGTTCACATGTAAACTAACCCATTAAACTTGAAGAGAACTTTAAAACTTGTGTTTTCATATGACCCATTTTTACTTGCAAAGCATCATAGGACGATCGCTTTTTAGGAAGAAGAAGTTCTCCAATTTTAGATCACTTAATGACCTAGAGCAACAAAGGAACACATATCATATTTAAAAGTCATTTGGAATCATTCATAAAAACTTTATTATATCTCCAAGAAAAGGTTGACACATTACACAAGAAATCCTCTCTAAGGTAAAAAAAATTGGAACCCCAAAAATGGTTCCTCCGTGTCTTTTTGTAAAAACATTACATTGAAGACAGTTATAAAAATTGTTAACTGCCATGAACTAACTTGAAATACTTTATAAAACTACTCTAAAATTTACTCAGTCCTTATGTATTTTTCCAAAATAAAATATGTGGTTGATTTTCATTCGATCACTTGGGATCCTTATGCTGACATATGATGATGTGAGGGGGGATGATGTGGAGTGGTGAGGTGGAAGGTGATGTGTAATAATATATGAGATGGTGGGGTGGACGAGTGACATGGACATGTCATGACAGAATGGTAATCATGCTCACTTGCAATTTCCCATTCACTTGCTGCAGAAAGGTTGAATACAACTTACCGCTCACGAGGGTACCTATGGTGGTAAACAATTCCAACCTATCGTGATGTCAGGTGAGATCCCAACTGTTGATTTACCGAAGGTGGTTTCCTTCTTGACCTCCTATGGGGCACCCCTTCGCATATGTGACAAGAATGTTATGGTGATGGGTTTCTCCTGTGGAGGAGTCCCGATGTTGTGAACGACATCACCTTTGGAAAGTGTGTGTTCTTTAATTGTGGTTCTTTCGCCAAAAGAGTTGGTCTTGCCAACATACAATATTAAAATATCTACTAGTTTCGAACCTACGCCATCTTGGACCCACATTAATCTTTTCTTTCTTTTTAAAATAAATCTCCGCAATATAATTCCAATGATTTTTCTCTTTTACTTTGCTTTACAAGATTTTTGGTGTTTTGACATATATGATTTTTTGTTTTGTTTGAGATTGGAAAAGCGTGAAAACAAGCTACAAAAAAACCATAAATACACAGTGATTTATAGGGGAGCCCAACTGGGAAAAACTCTTAAGCCTTTGTAGAAATATGATGTAGAATTGCAACTGCTCATGAAGTTTTAATCAAAATCACAAAACACAAACCTACTCTACTACTTTGCAGAATTCAATTCACAATTTAGAACATCAATCACTAACATGCAATAAGAAATAATGCACATGCACACAATATTTTTCCTGGGAAAAGAAATATGATAAAAACCCTAATGCCTGCTTACATTAATCTGATGAATAGAGATGTATTATCATTTCTTTGCTCAACTAAGCACAACCTGCAAGTGAATAACCTATCTCTATGCTCACTGAGAAGCTTTGACCTAGACTTAGTTAAATTTTTCCTCTGCTTGAACCCCTATTTCCTTGCGCAATTCCTTGAGAAATTAGGCCCTTATTATTTAGGAATTTGTCCAAAATGGATTGCATAATTCCTAATGTTCATCATCAAATTGCATGCAACACCTATACACTCCAGAGTAGTCTACAACTGATGTTACACTGCCTTGAAATCTCTACCTCAACTGGGTAACTCTAATTCTCTGCATGCATTAGCTATTTTGGGTTGATTGATCAATTAATTAGATGACCACTGAGTTATACTTAAGTCACGTTGCACAACTGACCTTCCACTAGTTCCTCCAATAGTTGGAACTAGTTTAACTGAACACAAATTAATATAACTAGATTAGATTGCTACAAATTAGAAATCACTTATGCTTAACTGAACTCAAGCCCTCCAACACGAATTAACTGAGAAAACTATGTGACAAGAACCATGTCACCTCAATTAACCTCCAAGATTTTTATTGATGTGGAAATTTGAATTATCTCTAGTTTGACCAAGGCAGTCAAACTAAGATTTTATAGCTACATTTTTCAACACTCCCTCAACAAGAAAGGGATTATCAACCACCCCTATCCTGCCCTTATGGAAATCTAACTTCCCTCTTGACAAGGATTTTATCAAAATGTCAGCTTCTTGTTCCTCTATGGGAATGTATTCTAGCAACATTATCTGCCTATGCACACAGTCTCGTAAATGGTGATATCATATATCTATATGCTTGGACTGATTGTAAGAGACAAGATTTTCATATAGGTTGATGCAACTCTTATTATCATAGTAGATCATAGTTGGATCCATCCTCTGACCAAATAGTCCCACAAGTATATTTCTCATCTATATCGCCTCACATGTTGCTTGATTTGCAGCTATGTATTCTGCTTCTATCGAGATGAGCACCACAGATCTTTACTTTCTATTGTACCAAGAAAAAACTATGGACCCAACACTGAAAATTCCACCTAATGTACTCATTCAGTCTGATGGACTCCTCTCCCAATCTATATCTATGAAGCCACACAACTTCACTCCCTCTATTTGTTTGTACCATAGTCCAAACTAGATAGTTCCTCTAAGGTACCGTAAAACATGCTTAGATGCCTTCCAAAATAATTTGGTTGGCCTAACCATAGCTTGGTTCAACTGATTGACCGCATAGCACATATTTGTTCGTGTGTTCACAAGATACATCATTGAACCCACTAGTTGTTGATAAATGGTAACATCCACTTCTTCACCTGAAGTGGCATCCTCCTTCCTCTAGTTAGTCGCTAGAGGAATCTCCATGGGTTTACAACTATCCATGTAGAATCTTTGGAGTATATCATTTGCATACATTCCTTGAGACACAAATGGTTCCCCATTTCCTTTCCATACTTCCAACCCAAGGAAGTAGTGCAAGAGACCCATGTCCTTCATTTCAAATTATCATGCAAGGTCCTCCTTGTAATATCTGATCAATTTCTCATCACCAGTTAAAATCAAACCATCAACATGTAAGATAATAATCATCAATTTACCTTCTACCAAGATGTGATAGAGGTTTTCATCTGCTTCACTTTTGGTGAATCCCAAACCGATGAGATAGTTGTCAATCCTGGTGTAATAATCATGGGGTTCTTGTTTGAGACAATACATCACTTGCTTGAGTTTGAACACATGAGAATCTTGATCAAATTTCTCAAAACCTTCTAGTTTCTCAGTGTAGACCTCCTTCTCAATAACCTCATTAAGGAATGTTGTTTTTACATTCATCTAGTGGATATTCCACCCCATCTACATAGCCAATTCAAGAATTGATCTAATGTATGAGTACCTTGCTACATGAGCAAAGTTCTCCTCATAGTCAATTCCCTCAACTTGAGAGTACCCCTTGGCCACAAATTTGACCTTATACTTCTCTATTCTTCCCTCTATTACATGATTTACCTTGAAGATCCATCTCGAACCCATAATTGATTTATCTGTTGGGCTTGGGACCACTTCCAAAACATTATTCTTTACAATGGATTCATATTCTTCCACCATTGCATAAACCTATACAAGTTTCTCTACTACTTCCTTAAAAGAGGATGGATCAGTCTTTACAAGCTTAGTCATTAGAGCCATGCATCTAGTGTACCATTCAGGTGACCTTCTCTACCTGTGCAAATTTGAAGGAGCTCCCACATTCTCCCTCACATACTATGCTAATCTATCAGCTTCCCTAGTTCTTTTTGTTATAGGCCATTTTTTCATATCTGACCAGTGAGCCTCCTATTGGGATCAATCAATATCCTATTCCCCCTTGTCACCATCTTGCACAAATCCATAAGCATGTTCCCTTCATCCCCTAGAAGTTCAGCCTTAAACTACATCATCTGAGCTAGATTTAGGACCAACGCTCCATGTATGCCTATTGGGGTGTGATCACCTATAGGTTGCTCCACTGTGGCCTGCGTTGGTCACCATCAGGTTACTCCCCTTTACACCTCTGTTTGTTCTAAAAATTAGAGAGAATGATCAGGATTCTGGAATCTTTCCCTTCTAGGAGTTTCAAAAATTTGTTTCAACTACTTACCTTGGATAAAATATTCAGATCCCATCCTTCCCTACTTTGTAGTTTTCACCACTTATCCTTTGATCTTATCCCTCCATCAAAGATGGATCTCTTACCCTAGATTGGTAATTGGATAAGAACTCCCAACTTACCCTACTTCTCTATATATTTCCAACCTTTTGTGGTTGGGGGTTGGCTTTTGGAAAGTGATTCTTCCCTTATGTTGTTGTAGTGAGTGGTCATCATCTCATGCATTTAGGGTGATTGGAGGTGCATATTGTGACAAGGAAAGGACAAGTCAACAATGTGGAGGATATCTTCTACAAGGTCAACTACTACTTATGGTTTTAAGGTCCTTCCATTTATATTAATGCAAATAATTCATTGTTTCCATATATGTGATGTCATTATTTCATATATTTTAATACCATGTTGATCTATTGAATGAAGTACTTATATGATACTGCATAGATCTCGTATTGTCTTGGCTTGTGTTATCTGACTGTGAAAGTTCTAATTTTGGCATTCAAAGCCAGAATTGGAGCTTCCAAGCTAAAGAAGGAGAGAAGTGTGTGAAGGATTCTAGGTGTCCTCACCCTATCATCTATTTACTTTAAGGAAAAAAATTATGTTCCTTGTATCTTTTTTATTCTAGGTTAGCCATTGACCTAGGGGAGATACTTTTGTCTGCAATCGTAAATCTCGTATAACAAATTCGCGACCATTTCGTTCATTGGTCCTAATTTTACTCCCCATCAACCAGATTCCCTAAATGGTCCTTATATGCAAGCAGTATCTCCCCCGCCATAGATTAATTATGTGGCAACATGTTCCATGTCCACATCTACTAATGATCTAGTAGGTGATGTAGTGCATCATTTACTAGGGGCATTAGAGTATGATCTTTCCATTGGATCCTTTGATATGTATCCCTTCTAGAGAAATGTTCTCCCATCTTATGAGAACCTCTTGGAATCCATGGCCTTCTACAAGTCATGATCAATTTCCTGAGAGCAAGGTCCCCAGAGAAGAGTTCCTTGTCTTGTGTCAAGCTCCTTAAAAAATGAAATAAGGTCCTCAGAGAAAAGTTCATTTTCTTGTGTCAATCTCCTTATAAAATGATACAAGGTTCTGAAAGAAGAGTTCCTTTTCTTGTGTTAAGCTTGTTAAAAAATGAAACAAGCTCTTATGAGGATAGTTCTTTTACTATGTCAACCTCGTTAAAAAATTAAATAGGTTCCTATGAGCATATTTCTTTTCCTGTGCTAAGCTCATTAAAAAATGAAACAAATCCCCTTTCTAATTCGAGTCTTTGATTAGATCTCGTAAGTTCCTAGTCGAGTCTATCACTTGATCTAATAAATGAACCTTCATTCCATCCACCTGTTAGTACCCAGTAGTCTACTTAGATGCATGAAATGAAGTTTGGGGGGCATGTACCTTGAATTGAGTCATTATGCTAGGGGCATGAAAAATTATTTCAAGCATAGTTTTTCTCTGTTTCAAGCTTGTGTAAAAATGAAACAACTTTCAAGCATAGTTTCCCATGTTTCAAGCTTCTGTAAAAATTAAAATATTCCCATTTTATTTGTCGTGATTTCCATTTTTATCAGCCTTTTTTTTCCAAATTAGCCTTGGTTTTTTCATTCCAATGCCACCATCTGCTTAGCCAATCATACGCTTTCACTTGGTTGTTTTCCCCTTTCCGGAGGAACCGTTGCGATGAGTGGTCTTATTAGTCAGCCTCTTGACCTTTGTGTTTTTTGACTAGTTACATCATGACTGAAACCAATTGCTACCCTTTATATCACTCGTTCCTCTAGGAGGAGTCCTCTTTTAACTCTTTTTAGACTCCCAAAACATGAAAATATTTTCGAGCACTTGTCTTTTCGAACTCGTAAAAGTAAATGAAAAGATGTCTACTCGATATAAGTTTAACCCTTTTCTAGACTGAGATAGACTAACTACAAAAAAGGAATATCTTAGTCAAACATGGCTAAGAGGTTCTCTTGAGTATTATTTTCTACATTTTCAAACCCAAGGGACTACCTATGAAAAGGGACATTTGGAGTTTTGTTTTTCGCCTCTTTTTCAAAC
This sequence comes from Pinus taeda, assembly GCA_000404065.3. NCBI lineage: Eukaryota > Viridiplantae > Streptophyta > Pinopsida > Pinales > Pinaceae > Pinus > Pinus taeda. Next base: position 7,999 of record APFE031581181.1, read on the forward strand.
TCTCTAAATATGAAAAAGATGTCAAGTTTTACCTTTGATGGACTCATTTAAACATCAAACAGTGATGGACTCATCGATAATGACGAGGTCGAACCACTCCTTCTCAGGGTTCATTAAATATACTCAGAGGGATTCATCTAAAGCATGAACTTACAAATCAATCATATGTTATCGTCCTCATTCTTCTTAAAAAATAAACAGGTACTGATCAGTATGGTTGGGGAAATTGGGAAAACAAGGGATTCAATTTTGCTAATGGCAGCAAGTCGCTCTTGAACATGACACTTTTCCACTTCATCTCCGTGGTTGTTGGGTTGGGTAATTTGCTTGTCTTTTGGTTATCATACCATTTTCAGATCCTCCATTTTCGGTTTTGGGTCAATGTTGCTAACTCCATTAAGTTTCATCGGTGTGTTCAAGAGAATTCATTCATTTTATCTCTGCTACAATACTCTTAAGAATTCATTTCATGTTTTCCTTTCCTGATCCAATTCAATGTTAACATCATTCTAGTCAATCTGTCTCAATCATCAAACTAGTTTCGTGTCGTTGATGGGGGGTACATCAAGGCCCTCCTGCGATGGGTTTCTTCCTGTTAACATCATCACATCATCTAGGAAGTTGACTTAGAAACACACCTTTGGTACCTTGGTGCTTGCATACATCAATGTCAATTTTCCTCGCTCTTAGCAACAGGTTTACATCAATGGCCTTTGATCGAAAGGCTCTATGTGATGTTTGGCATCAAATCATTTATTCACACCATATGGATTGTATTATAGTACCTTGAGAACCATTAACATCATTGGTGGTTTCTCTTGCATCTGTTAGCAACTTACATCATTGGACGGTAATTAGATGGTATCTACCATGTTCAAATCCAGCTAATTGATTCACATAGTTAGAATCATACATTAATTGGTCATGTGAATGAGATAGAAGACCCTGGATCCAGCTTCATCCATTCAGGTTGTGATTTCAGGAGTTATACAAAGATCACAATGTATGATGGTCGTGATCATATAGACAGACATCCAGTCATGGGTTCACTAGTTGCATTTGTGGAGGCATCTTTTTATTATCATACATGTTATGTTAGCTTATGAGTTGAGTATGGGTATGCCTCCCTCAATGAACAAACATGTCATGTATTATAACAGATGTAGCTCGTCGGTTTTCCTTGATCCCAACTTGTCACAAGGTAAAGCACTTCACTCATCGATCATCATCTCTAACTTTTTGTTTTAGGGGGGATTTTTTTATAGGTCATTTTGTCACATCTGATCAGTGAGCCTCCTAATGGTATCAATCAAGATCCTATTCCCCCTGTCACCATCTTGCACAAATCCGTAAGCATGTTCCCTTCATTCCCTAGAAATTCATCCCTAAATTACATCATCTGAGCCAGTTTAGGACCAACACTCCCTGTATGCCTACTGGGATGCAATCACCTACAAGTTGCTCCACTGTGGCATGCGTTGGTGACCAGTAGGTTGCTCCCCTTTGCACCTGCGTTGCTTCTAGAAATCTGAGAGAATGATCAAGATTTTGGAAGCTTCCCCTTCTAGGAGTTTCCAAAAGTTGTTTCAACTACTTACCTTGGATAAAACATTTGGATCCTATCCTTCCCTACTTTGGAGTTTTCACCACTTATCCTTTGATCCTATCCCTCCAGCCAAGGTGGATCTCTTACCGTAGATTTTTAATTGGATAAGAACTCCCAACTTACCCTACTTCTCTATATATTCCTAGCCTTCTATGTGGTTGGGGTTTGGCTTTTGGAGAGTGATTCTATGCTTATGCTACTATAGCGAGTGGTCATCATCTCATGCATTTAGGGTGATTGAGGTGCATGTTGTGAAGAAGGAAAGGCAAGTCAACACTTGGAGGAGCTCTTCTACAATATCAATTTAATTATGGTTGTAATTAATTTCCATTAATTAATGAAAAGAATTATTAATTTTCCTAAATGTGATTTCATTATTATATATTCAATACCTGTTGATCTATTTAATGAAAGTACATAGATGATATTGTATAGAACTGTAGTTTGTTTCCTTCTGTATCTAATTGTGCAAGTTCTAATTTTGTATTCCAAAAAAAGGAATGGAGCTCCAACCTAAAGAAGACGAAGTGCATGAGGATTCCAGTTAGGCCTCACTCTGTCATCTATTACTTTAATGAAAAACATTGTGCTCCTTGTCTCTCTATTGTTCTAGGTTAGCCATCGACCTAGGGGAGGTACTTTTGTCCATAATTGTAAATCTCGTATAACACTTTTCCTACCTTCTCTGTAAGGTTCGTCTTGAGTGGCTATCTCCACTCTCTATTCCTAAATTTTTGGATGCTCCACAACTTCCTTAGGCTCCTCCTTTGGATCTAAAAGATCCTTTTCTGGTGGGATCTAAAGCTCCCTCGAAAAAGAGCATTGCATCACTTTCTCCTCATCAAAATTTAAATCCCTTCAAACAAATGTCATTATAAGGGAATGTGAGTACACATGGTAGTTGTGAGGAGTTTCCATGCAACCCAAAAATACCTGCAACTCTTTTTTTGGCTCAATCTTCTTCCTAGAATATTTGGAGACATGGTAGTAAACAAGGGCGCTAAAATTCCTGAAGTGAGACACATCTGGATTTCTCCTCGAGAAGGCTTCCTTTGGTTTAATCATACCAAGAATCTAATGAGAACTATAGTTTTGCAAGTAGACTGTTGTGTTGAATACTTCTACCCACAAATGCAGTGGTAGACCTTGGTCATGCAACAGAACCCTCGTTTATCCCACAATGCTATGGTTCTTTCTCTCAACCACCCCATTCTATTGTGGATTATGGGGTGATGTCAACTCTCATCGAATTACTTCTTTCACACATAATTTTTTTAATTAGTTTGACACATACTCACCTCCATTATCACTCCTACAAGCCTTCACCTTCTTGTCAGTTTCTTTCTTAACCACTGCCTTGAATTCTAAAAATTTGGAGAAAGTCTCATATTTCTTCCACTTGAATAATATCCAACACTTAATTGAGAAATCAACAACAACTATAACATAATATTTATGTCTGGAAGTGGAGGCTTTTGAGAAAGGTCCATAGACATCAAAATGGAACCTTTCCAAGACTGCATGTGCTTTGCCACCCCATTCATGGAATGTGGATTCTTCATACTTCCTAAGGTGCATCCTTTCCATACATCATGTTTCTAAAGTGCTCCTTTAGGGAGGATAATGATTATTTGTTGCATAATAATTAAGGTGCCATGATGAAAATGGCCAAGTTTTCTATGCCAAAGTTCACTGACATTGCGACTATGCACTTTCTTCGACTTAGTGCTTAATGCAGCACAGTCTTCCACATATAGCTTATACAGGTTCTTCACATGAACCTTGATCTAATTCACCTATCTCGTAGCTATGTGTGTCATGAGTGCTTTTCCTTTTGCTAAATATCACATCATAGCCACGATCTTCCAAAACTACAACATAGATTATTTTTTTTCTTTAGGCCTAGAACAAAAATGAAATCTTTGAGTCTGAGAGGGGATCCCAACTCCCTCTAAAAGTTGACTATACCAATCCTCGGCATGTTGTGCCTTATGTTTTCCCCCCATATCAATGTGTATCTGGAGATATTTCTCCTCCAGGTCACACAAAAAATCTCTACACCTTATCATGTGTAATGAGGCACCAGAGTCCAAGTACCACATGCTCCCCATCACTGTGCTCACCATGCATGTGATAAGGGTGAAGTCAAGGTTGAACTATGAAGCCAAGCTTCACTTTTCAATCCTCTTGAGGTCTTCTTTCTTGACTTTTTGTGTGGACACTTCATGGCATATTGCCCGAATTGATGACAATTGACGCATTTAATTTTGGACAAATATTTCTTCTTTACCCTTTGGCCGGATTCTAATTTGGTTTGAGATTTCTTCCCTCTTCCCTTCTTTCCGTTTCCAACCAATGCAATTTTTTCTTCATCCTCACCCTTGGATGAAGTTCCATCTCTGGTATTCCACCTTATTTTCTCCTATACCAAATCAAACCATAAGATTTCCCAATTTGGTAGTTTCTCCCTCCCATCCACCGAATCTTAGTAGCTATTCCAGCTCTTGGGAATGCCTAGAAGGGATAGGCTTACAAAATCATCTTTTGCAACATTAACGCCAACCTTGCCAAGTTCATCGTGGACTTGTTTGAACTTGCTTAAATACTGCATAATAGTTTCATTCTTTTGCATCTTGATATTTCAAAGTTTATCCTTGAGCGCCAACTTCTTGTGGTCATTACTATTCTCAAACAATTATGTCAGTTCCACATTGTGAATGGATTTTCTTTTTCATGGATATTTGATATAGTGTGATCTCATACTCCCTCCAATATTATTCTCCTCGCCTTGGATACATATTTATTCCATTGGGATAGGTTATGGGCATCAAATGCATGTGGTTTTGCAACATATGTCTTGATATATTCTAGCAATCCATTGTCTTATAATATTGCCTCGATGTGATCCTTCCATGCGATGAAATTAAAGCTTCATTATAAGGCATACTCTAGCCTCATCCCATTGGAGCTCGTCCTCCCAACTGAAGAGATCCTACTACACTGAACTGTAAATTCGGTTCTCCTAAGAAACAACTTCGAAATTTCTTCTCTAATATGAATCCTACTCTGATACCATGTATAAATATGGTGTAGAATTGAAACTTCTCATGAAATTTTAATCAAAATCACAAGACAAAAACCTACTCTATTGCTCTACGGAATTTAATTCATAATTTAAAACATCAATCACAAACATGCAATGAGAAATAACACATGCACACAATACTTTCCTAGGGAAAGAAATATGTCAAAAACCCTGGTGTCTACTTACATTAATCTGATGAATATATATGTATTAAAATTGCTTTGCACAATTGAGCACAACCTACAAGTGAATAATCCATTTCTCTACTCACTGAGAAGATTTGAACCAGACTTAGTCAATTTTTTCCTCTTCTTGAGCCCCTATTTCCTTGCATAATTCCTTGAGAAATTAGGCCCCTATTATTTAGGAATTTCTCCATAATGGATTGTGCAATTCCCAAGGTTGATCATCAAACTTCATGTAACACTTGTACACTCCAGAACATTCTACAACTAATGTTACACTGCATTGGAATCTCCACCTCAACTGGGTAACTCGAATTCTTTGTATGCATTAGCTATTTTGGGTTGATTGATCAGTTAACTGGATGATCACAGAGTTAGACTATAGTCACACTACATAACTAACCTTCCACTAGTTCCTCCAACATTTGGAACTATTTTAATTGAAAAAAACTTAATATAACTTAATCATATTGCTAAAAATTAGAAATCACTCATGCTTAGCTGAACTCAAGCCCTCCAACTCGAATTAATTGAGTTAACTAAGTGATAAGAGCCATGTCAACTTTGTTAACTACCTCCAAGATTTATGTTGATGTGGAAATTTGAATTATCTCTAGTTTGACCAAGGCAAATTCAAACTCAGATTTTCTTGTTGCATTTTTCAACATTTGCATTAATCAATTGAATAGATAAATTATTAATATTTCTAAATCCATCTCTGAGCTCAACCGATAGAATAATATTTGTTCTCTTTTCTCAATGACAAACTCTATCCAATGCTTAGCCAATTATTTTCCCACAAGGCATCTTATTTCCTTGTGTAAATCCTAAGGAAATTGGCCCCTAAAAGATTGGAATTTCCTCCAAATTGATTGTGTAATTCCCAAGGATTGATGAATGATTGCATACAACACCTGTACACTCAAATATAGTTTACAATTGATGTTTCACTACCTTTTCATCTTCACTTCAGCTGAGGAATTCGAATTCCTTGCATGCACTAGCTATTTTGGCCTGATTTGTCAGTTAACTAATAGATCTCTTAGTTAGATTGTTGTATCACTGCATAACTGACCTTCAATTGAATCCAACAACAATTAGAGGTCAATTAACTGAATACGAATGAAAATCACTAAACTGGATTACTAAAATTCAACAATCTCACATGCGTAACTGAACTCCAAGCCCTCTAACTCGAATTACTGAGCTAACTAAGTGACAAGAGCCATGTCACACTAGTTAAGTGCCTCCAAGTTGTCATGTTGATGTGGAAATTTGATTTACTTAATTTGACTAAGGCTAAAGTCAAATTGAGCCTTTCTTGCTACATTTTTTCGACACACCTAGGGGTTATAGTGGTAATATTTGAAATTGACCATGTGTCACACACGTATGAGACCGACCTAGTTGTTGATGTCTATAGGAATCATCATCTAGGGTGGTCTCATACTCTTGTGACATGGGGTAAATTTCAAATTCTACCACTATAACCCATAGGTGAACCATGTTATCCCCCATCATGCAGCCACAGGTAAGCAACTGAGGATTTGAACATGGAACCTTGCAAAAAATAATAATTTTTTAACCATAATGAGAATATTATATTTATAAAAATATGTGTTGTGGACGCAACAATTACAATGAAAGGGGGGAAATTCTAGCTATGTGACTCATGCATGACTCCTTGGAATGCCCAATGGATCAAAAAATTGATTTCTTTAAGATCTAAAACATTGTGCATATATGCGTAAATATGCCAAAAGACTTGCAAAATTTGATAAATGTACAACACGTGCTAAGTGACAAGAAGTGGGATTACATCTTTGGGCCCTTTACATAAATGGATACAAAAAGAGAGAATAATTAATAATTATCAATAGACACTCTTAAGTAATTGAAGAACCTTGAATATTTCTAGTAGTTGGAGTTTTTTCTTTGTGGTATTTCCAACCTCTTATCAAAGGAGGGGAAGGACATGAGTCTTTCTTCAACACTTCTGAAAAGGGTGGAGAATAGGAAGCATTATCACCTTCAACCTTTTTTGTAGGTGCAATATCACCTTCCTTCTTTTTCTTCTTTCTTTGAAGGCGTGGCTTCTTTTTCTGCCCCCAAGTCCTTGTCTTGGGATTTTTTAGGGGTTATCTAAAAGGCAATTTCCAATAACCTTTGAGATACTAACTCTTTATCCTTCTCTAGATGCACACTTATAACATCTCTATTAGCTAGGAAACATACTTTCTTATGTGGTTTTTCACGGATTAACTTTCAACTCTTTGATTTTTCATCCGTAGATCCACAAACTAAAGATCCCTAATGGTTCTTGGTGTTTCTAGGGGAATGAAAAACCTCTTTCGCTTTTGATGCAACATCTTCCTCTATGACTAAATTTTCTTGAGTCAAAATATCGTTGAGGGGACCGATGTCATTTTTACCCACAGAAATCGTATGTTGGGGGTTAACCAATTGGATCTCTTCATGCAGTGGTTCGAGAATTTCCCCTTCTTCATCCATCTAATAGGAAACATCAATTTTCTTCCTTTCCAAACCTTTTTTCTTGGTATAGGATAATTCCTCATCTTTGGAAACAGATTTCTTTGTAGAGGGAGACATGTAGGTCCCAATCCATTCCATTCATGTGTCCTTGCCATTGTATTTTTTTGGGGGAACCCTTTCTTATTTTTAGTTGTTGCCATTTTTCTCCCTTTTTTTTTTTGAATTCTTCTACTTTTGGGCATATTCGGGGAAATTCACCATAGTCATGATAGTTCTTACATTTAAACGGTAGCTTATCATAATCCACTTCTTGATAATGAGTCTAATTATCTAGCTAGAGATTTATTATCATTGAGAGTCCCTTATCAAGAAACACTTATACACAAAACATGGCACAAGATTGCATACCTTCTTGTGGTTATGCCCAATTGATATAGTAGCCCATAACATTGGCAATGTTCCTAAAGGTGTATTTGTTCCAAAAATGAAGGGGAAACTATGGAAATTTACCCCAAATAGGAACAACTAATGGAACATCATTTTCTGGGTTGAATATGGACTCCATTGATTTAGATACAAACTATGAGCCCCCATAAAATATGGCCCACTTCAAAAATTTAGATTTCCATCTGCTTTCTTTTCAAAGAGGAAAGAGAATAAACCCCCTTATATAGAAAGAAACATAAAGTTGTCCTTCAATCATGGGTTTGTAGTTTTTATCCTCCTAGAGATTTAGATAGCATGGAAAGGGTCATAAGCCCATAAATTTTGTCATTAGGCGTCTCTCCACTAGCATAAGAGCCATTGCATGGGATTGACTAGCATGAACCATAATTTCCAAGACATCATTTGATTTCTTCACAAATTGGCTTGACTTGGAGCAATGGAAGCTCAAGCGAAAAACAATCAATGCATTGAAAGCATTGACATCAACATCATGTGGAAGAGGCAGAGGGTCAAGCCCTCGAGAACCCGAAACCATCTATAAGATAGCTAAAATTTCTTCAAAAATGAAGAATAAAAAAATGAGAAAAAAATAATATTTAACATATGAGATTAAGTCAATAATAAAGTTTAAAATTATAAAATTTATACTCCATCTCATAACCATTAAAATTAAATATAATTAATAAAAATCATGAATAATTTGTATATATGATTATGTATTTAAATTTAATGAAATTCAATTTATTATATACTAATATGATATGTATGTGCACACTGTGGTGTATTTGTTTATGGAAGAAAAATGTATTTGATGATATAATGATGGTTGATGATGTGTGATGTTAAATAATAAATTGATGTGTAAGGATTTTATTTTATAATTATCATTTACATTTATGTTTTATGTGATATGGTAATTATAAATATAAACTTTGGTTTAATGGATTTAGGTTATTTTAGAGTAATTAAAATTGTTTAAAATTAAAAGATATGATTTAATATAATATTTTGAAAATAAATATTAAAGTAGAATTTTTTTTTTATTATGTTGAAATAAATAAATTAATTGAACAAAATTAAGTTTGTCTGCTTAATAACTAACAATCTTAATAAATCATTTTATTATTGATTTCAAATGGATACTTCATTCATCATTAAAGCCAAAATTATAATAATAGTAATCTTTTTCATTTTTTTTACGGTTCACGGACTTAGTAGATTGGTGACCGCTACATCTATGGAATATTTGTACCAAGCAGATCCACCCAAAGGAATCATTTCCTACCAACTCAACCACAAATTTTGAGCCCAAGGGTGCGAAAGAAATGAATTTGTGACCTCTCAATAGTGAAGCTTCTTTAATGAAGAGGACTTGTTACACAGTGTTTTTTCACTGTCCCTGTACTCCCCATTCCTTGATACTGGAGGACCTCTATAGTGAACCCCACATGCTTTGAAATCATGGAGAAACTCCCATTATGTCCCTCTTCATGTGCAGATCATTTCCCTTTTGCACCATTTCCCTTGAAACTTATGTTTTGCCCAATTTACAAGATTGGAGCTAATGACCTTTGTCTCCCCCGCACCGATGTGCAAAGATTAGCACTATTCCCCACGCCAATCAATAAGGCTGATCTTTGTTCCAGTCACGTTGGTCCTGTTATGGAAAGTTTTTTAAATTAGAGCTGAAGATTTCATCCCTAGAAGCTCCGTAATGGAAGTCTGGTAAATGGTTTGGCCGGATGGGGTCGAGGATGAAAGTTTGGGCTCCTTTCACCTATAATGATGGAACTACCTCAAGGGATAAGTATTTTTTCCATGAGAAGAGGATCCATCTCCCATCCATATTTCCTGTATAAACCTCCCTTCTTCCCAAGCACAAACTAGTGTGAAAGTCACATTAACATAGTTAGGGTGTTGGCTAAGTGTGAGTATGCTATTTTGATTTGACAAGAAAGTTATTACTAGTTGTAGCCATCTAGTTGTGTGAGGTAGAAGTGTGTCTGGTTTGGAATGAAGCCTCAACAGAAGAGTCTTTAAACTATTGTTGTTTGAAGCCATCATGAAGTGCTAGCAGAAGTGTGTGGGAACCTGGTCTTGTCAGAAGAAGACTGTGACATCAAGATGAATGGTTGTAGTCTCTCTTTGATATTAATATATGCAAATATCTATTGATTTCCTACATGTTTTGTAATATTACATATTCATGTCTTGATGCTTCTTGACTCATTAAGTAGGTTGGATTACAATTTGTTTATTATTATGTTTGTGTGTTATTGTTGTTTACTTGTTTCAAGAGCTTGAAGAAGGAAGTGAGAGATCGCTGGAGTGAGAAAGCGAGGGCATCATCAAGCAGGATAAGCGACCAAGAGGTAGGCCCTCTTGATTTATCCTAACCTAAGGAAATATTCCATAAAATGTAACTGTTGTGGCTAGACCCATTATCGAGCTAGAGGAATTCATTTGTGTCCGCACTTATAATTTTAATTCACCACAGGACTCGGCCAATTGAGCTAACCCTCGGGGTTAATAGTATTTTTTTAAGATAATGAGAACATTTTTATATACCTGAATCACAATTGTACATCCAGAGTTACATTATGATTTTATTCCATCTTCAGTGTCATCTATAGACTCTTGAACCAAAACAATCTTTCGAAGAGGAATACAAATGATACTAAGCATATATAGGTCTTTAGAGGTGAATACCTTCCAATAGAGCCCCAAAATTAAACAAAACTTGTATTACATATAGCCTACTTCAAAATATAATTCTTGATTATAACATATTTGTTGGGTATGTGTTATATTATTTGCATGACCATCCCTGCGTGCGATACATTACATCAAGCATGACGCAGGGCTCACAGGGGGCATGTCGAGGGGGGGTAAGTTCACAAGAGCTGTTCTAGGTGTCAATACATTGTCCATGGTTTTGTGCATGGTTTTATGCATGGTGTTTTTGCTCATGGTTTTGTAGATCTAGTCAAAGGAACTACATTTATATTATAATCCAAGGTTAAAGTATTGGGGGTTTATGAATGCTTTGGCATGTATATAATGTATTGTAACATTGAAGGGAAGATAATTAAAAATCAATTTTGTTTTCCTGGTTTTGGGTTTCAGGAGAAAAATCTTTGTGTATATTTTATGTGATTGTCATTGTATCATTTTTGTTTTAAAGAATCATTTTAATCTATTATCTGTACAAGGTTAATACCTACAATATTTCCTTGGATCCATGTTGACTACTAAGCCCACTCAAAAATTGTGATATTTGACATAGGATTCATGCTTAATCCACTAAGGGATGGAGGATGGTCTTAATTGACCACTAATCATCAACTCTACGAACTTCAACTTGTAACATTGGTTGACACATTGATTTGTTTCCTTGTTACTATCCCTTAGAATGTGCTTGAAACTCATCTTCGGGATATCTTTTGATACCTTCTTAATATGATTTAGGAGATCATCTAGAACGTTGTCTCTAGGGGAAGATCCTTTGACCAAATATTGAATTATTAAAAGGGAGTCACCCAACATAATGAGAGAAGTGATTTGAAATTCTTTGGCTAGACGAATGCCTTGGATTAAACCATAGGGTTCTCCCTAATTATTTGTCATCTTCCCTAAGCCCCATGAATACTCTCAAACTGTGATTTCTTTGTGGACATAAATGACCCCTCCCCCTCCTACCACCCCTAATAATAATAATAGTATTGAAGGTAGAATTTAAAGAAATAAAATTTAATGGATAACCCTTGCCACAAAAATTAATTTAATTAAACAGTTATTTGAGCTCAAAATTTTGTGATCCATAACGATTTTTCAAATAGTTTTTCAGATTAATCACATGTTGATCAATGTTTTGAACCATCTAATATGGTTCATCCTCAAGGTAAGTGGACACTCCACTCTTTGTTAAAAATACAAAAAATTAATACTGGGGATAAATTTAAGGGGATAAAACTTAACAAATAATCCTTTTAATAAAAATTAATTTAATTAGACAATCATTATAAATAGAATAGAGGGTTAAGATTTATCTCAAAATTAGTTATGTCCTTTTTATCTTTAAAAAAAAAAAAAAAAAAAAAAAACTGTATAAAATTAAAATAAAATAAAACAAATCTATATAAAATATTTTGATTGTGAAAATACAAAAATGGTCTAAAGAAACCTTAGCGAGGAGAAAACCCCCGGTGTGTTAATGGTGAAACCCTTGGTCACGGTGATTTCTTATGGGCGATATGGCATAATCGAGAATGGTGACGACAGAAAAGGGATGGAGCACTAGGGGCTCATGACTATGGCGGTTGGGATCGTATGATTAGCGCAGGAAAGTCAGGTCAACAAGAAGCGGAAGAACCAAACGATGGGATGTAGCTTTTGAATACTCACTAGGTCAATGCTTGTCAAAGATTGTAGTGAAAAATAGTGCATAGGGTCATTGGAACAATGATAGTTGGAACATTGTTTGTATGGAAGAGGAACCAGTCGATTACTCTTCAAACTCAATGGATGCTACCCAAATTTCGGCAGATGATCCACATCAGCTACTGGGCATACATAGAGCCCCCCTAGGAATCGTATGTCGAGGTCGAATCATATATAACAGAGATGGTTTATGTTGCAGGAAACATCAATGACTGAGGGTTTATACACCTGAGCACAATAGCAGTTGCGGAATACCTTCACAACTACCAGGAGGACAAACCACCACGATATTGAAAATAATGTCTCCATCAGAGCTCCAATAATAGGAATATGAACAACAGGTGCAATAGATAGTTGTTCAAGGTGAGAATTTTTTGGTGGGTGTGGGCACGAGGGTATTTGGAGAAGCCACACTTGGCATATGCAATTTAGGGCATATATCACAAGGTAATACAAGTGCCGACCCATGAGGCTCGTGACCTCAGCACTCAGTTCGCACATATGGGTGCTTTGATGGAATGCACAACAAGAATTATAAAATGAGGAAAACAAAGCCTTGGATTCAGATGTGAATCTGCCTAAGGAGACTGACCAAAATCCGGTAAACCACACATAGAGGTTGGGGGCTAAAAAAATCCAAATGCACCAAGGTGTGTGAACAGGGGCGATTACTTATAGTTG
>APFE031581189.1:4342-16896 GCA_000404065.3 Pinus taeda
AGATTTGGTTTCTGTTATTGAAAACACTATAATTAAGTTAATTAGATCAAAATCAAAAGCATGGGGATGTTAAGGTTTTGTTGCTGTGATAAAAAAAACCATAATAAAGCTCATTAAAATCAAAATCAAAATTTAATCGAAAGCATCCCAAACACATACAGCTAGATGGATATGGTGGTTTTTGTTAACAGCATCTTTTTTTTTTGTTGCGCTAAGCTGCCCAACTCAGTTGTGGCTTTTTTCTAATACAAATATTTCCCATTTCTATTTTACATCTTTGTGTGTAACATTCCTGTCATTGAAACTGCCTTAAGGTCAGAGCTATAATTGAAACACACCTAGAATTGTGATTGAAACAGAACAAAAAGCCTATTCTCCGAGAATCATGTATTGTGTTTAATAAAAAATATTTAAATATGGCTTTTCACCAAAAATTACTCAAAACAATCAGGATTTTGAGTTTTCTTCTGTGTGATTGAAAGAAAGCATGGAGCTCATTATGGTCAAAGTGTCCTAAGGTAATTGAAATAAACCTTAGATTGCAATTATATCAAAATGCCTATTCTCCCAGATTAAAAATCAAAATGCAATAAAGAACATGTGGCTTTTATCAAAATCTAATAAAAAGCAAAGTTTTTTCAAGATTTTTTTTCTATTATTGAAAATGTCATACCTAAGCTCATTAGGGTCAAATCAAATCAATCAAAAGGCTAGAGTTCCTAGGATTCCATATCTGACAACATAATTAAGTTCATTGAGATAAAATCAAAATTTAACCAAGAGCATGGGGATTTTAAGATTTCATTTCTGTGGTGTTTCGCACCTTCTATCTATTGGAATTTTTAAAAACTTTTGCCTCCAAGATAGGCCAAGTGGTAGACAGAATGGGAACCTTGCTCAAAACTGGGGGCAGAGTGGGAATCCAAAATAAAGAAGAGGAGAATCCCCAATGTGTGCCCCACAAACCCATTCCCCTGAAACTTAAAACAGAGAATTGGGATGTATTTGGAAAAGGAATGCTTTCTTTCTATGATGCTGATGCGGAAGGGAGTAGATGTGGATGTCATGTGTCCGCATGGAAATCAAAAGCATGAGGTTCTTAGATTTCGTTTCTCTGATTTAAAACAGCATAAATAAGCTCATTAAGATCATAACAAAAATTTCATCAAAGACATGAGGTTCTTGATGTTCCGTTTCTGTGACTAACAATGCCATAATGAAGCTCACTAAGATAACAATCAAACTCGGGCGTTCTTGAGATTTGGTTTCTGTGATCAAAAACACCATAATTAAACTCATTAAGATCAAGATTAAAATTCAGATTCTTGAAATTTAGTTTCTATGCTTGTAATCGCCATAACTAATGTCAATAAGATAAAAAATTAGAGTTTAATAAAAAACATGGGATTCTTAAAGTTTCATTCCTATGATTGAAAACGCCATAATGAAGCTCATTAAGATCAAAATCAAAACTGAAACAACAGAAGGCGTTTGATTTTGTTTCTGTGTTTGGAAATGCCATAATTAAGCTCATTGAAATGAAAATCAAAGCTTGATCAAAAGCGTGGGGTTCCTAAGGTTTCGTTTCTGTGATTGAAAATGCCATAATTAACCTTGTTACAAACAAAATAAAAATTTAATAGAAAAAGATTGTGTTTCTGTGATTAAAAACGCCATAATTAAGCTCAATAAGGTCAAAATCAAAATTTAATCAAAAGCGGGGTTTTGAGATTCTGTTTCTGTGATTGAAAATTGTATAACTAAGCTCATTAAGATCAAAACCATACTTTAATCAAACGCAAGATTTGGTTTCTGTTATTGAAAACACTATAATTAAGTTAATTAGATCAAAATCAAAAGCATGGGGATGTTAAGGTTTCGTTGCTATGATAGAAAATACCATAATAAAGATCATTAAAATCAAAATCAAAATTTAATCGAAAGAATTCCCAACACATACAGCTAGATAGATATGGTGGTTTTTGTTAACAACATCTTTTTTTTTGTTGCGCTAAGCTTCCCAACTCAGCTGTGGCTTTTTTCTAATACAAATATTACCCATTTCTATTTTACATCTCTGTGTGTAACATTCCTGTCATTGAAATTGCCTTAAGGTTAGAGCTATAATTGAAACACACCTAGAATTGTGATTGAAACAAAACAAAAAGCCTATTCTCCAAGAATCATGTATTGTGTTTAATAAAAAATATTTAAATATGGCTTTTCACCAAAAATTACTCAAAAGAATCAGGATTTTGAGTTTTCTTCTCTGTGATTGAAAGAAAGCATGGAGCTCATTATGATCGAAGTGTCCTAAGGTAATTGAAATAAACCTAAGATTGCAATTATATCAAAAGCATGGAGCTCATTATGATCGAAGTGTCCTAAGGTAATTGAAATAAACCTCAGATTGCAATTATATCAAAATGCCTATTCTCCCAGATTAAAAATCAAAATGCAATAAAGAACATGTGGTTTTTATCAAAATCTAATAAAAAACAATGTGTTTTCAAGTTTCTTTTTTTTCTATTATTGAAAATGTCATACCTAAGCTCATTAGGGTCAAAATCAAATCAATCAAAAGGCTAGAGTTCCTAGGATTCCATATCTGACAACATAACTAAGTTCATTGAGATAAAATCAAAATTTAACCAAGAGCATGTGGATTTTAAGATTTCATTTCTGCGGTGTTCCGCACCTTCTATCTATTGGAATTTTTAAAAACTTTTGCCTCCAGGATAGGCCAAGTGGTAGACATAATGGGCACCTTGCTCAAAACTGGGGGTAGAGTGGGAACCCAAAATAAAGAAGAGGAGAATCCCCAATGTGTCCCCCACAGACCCATTCCCCTGAAACTTAAAACAGAGAAGTGGGATGTATTTGGAAAAGGAATGCTTTCTTTCTATGATGCTGATGCAGAAGGGAGTATCGTGTGATTGAAAACGCCATACTGAAGCTCATTAAGATCAAAATAAAAACTGAAACAATAGCAGGCATTTGATTCCGTTTCTGTGTTTGGAAATGCCATAATTAAGCTCATTGGAATGAAAATCAAAGCTTGATCAAAAGCGTGGGGTTCTTAAACTTAGTTTATAAACACTCTTGTGCAAAAGAGGAGGCAAATCCATGTTTTGGAAGCTGAATGCTCCACGTTAGTTATATGGTTTGTGACCTCAACAAGTGATGGAAGAGATGGACTTCGATTATCAGGAATCTCACCCCAATAAATTTATTTGGAGTTTTTCTGCTTTTAAATAGGTTATATTCTACATGAATACCATGAGTTCAAGTTAGAAAGAAAACCACAGTTAACTTAACCAAATCAAGTTTACCTGAACTACATTAACATGATTCTTTTGAGCACATCTGGAATATGTTGTTAAGGATTATGGTTCTGCATTGATGTAATTTTGTAATTGCAGAGAAAATTGTGGAAAGTCACTCTGCTTTGTTTTAATCAACACCTGAAAAATCATAGAACACACATACAAACAATTATTTTAGCAGTAGTCTATTTATATGTTTTGGGATTTTCTAAAATTAATATATATATATATATATATGATAGCGAGAATGTGGAAATTAGTTTGTATCACAAAATGGAGATAAGTTTGGGTGGGCAGATGAGTTTGAATGATTTTTCAGTTATAATGGTTATTGGGATAAATTTATTTGGAGTTTTTCTGCTTCTAAATAGGTTATATTCCACATGAATACCATGAGTTCTGTGAAGTTAGAAAGAAAATTTACCTAAACTACATTAACATGATTCTTCTGAACACTTCTGAGTACATCTGGAATATGTTGTTAAGAATTATGGTTCTCCATCGATGTAATTTTGTAATTGCAGAGAAAATGGTGGAAAGGCAGTCTGCTTTGTTTTAATCAACACCTGAAAAATCACAGAACACACACATTCTGAGATAGTGTAACGTTTACAGATTTAGATCCGGGAGACTTTTAATATTCTGTACGAAAAGTTAAAATGAATATTGTCATACAAAACTTGTATAGTCCTGTAAAAAAACAATTGGCTAAAACATTTCAGAGCAGTGGAGGGGTATAAGTTTAGGAAAAATATTTCAGAACAAAGAAGACCATTTCATAGAGATGGCAGATTTTTAAAATATTCATATTATTATGAATAGCAATAAATAAATTGTTTAAACTTTATTGTTATTGGTCATATTTCAAAAAAGAAAAAAAACACAAACCTTACCACTATTTTAGAAATTTCAAGATATTCCCAAATCTACCGTCAAGATAAGTTCAGCAGCAATGGAGCCAACACTCTGCTCACTGTACTTAATTAGGGTTAAAAGCACAGTCACCTGCCATGGCATCTGTCAGTTTTTTTTTGTGTGTCTCATACAAGTTGTAAAGGTTCTGGTGAAGATCTTTGAGTCTGGTCAAGCGTTAAGGTTTAGATCTTGTCAGCGGCAACTTCTCGTTTTATTTCCGTTCCTTGCAGGGCGATAACCAATAACAAGAGGTTATAGCAGCCGCTGCAACAAATCGTTTATATTCTCAATGCAAAATCTTGAATCAAGAAGGAGTTTTCAGAAGAAATTAAGAAAAAACCCAACACCAGTGCCAGGTATGCAAATAGTGATTGAGAACTGCCAACGTGAAAGATCATCTACGCCCCCAAACCTATCATGCCTTCCATACCTACGCTCTGTTGCCATTGTTAGGATGGGGATCTTGTTTTTTCAATCTATTTGTCACGGTGGTAGCCAATTGGCCGCAATAGTTAGGATCTAGTATAATGTATTATCTAACAATGGAAAAAAGATGAATACCTTCTGGATTCTTGACCTTTTTTTGTAACTTGCTACTGTGTAGATATTGCTATAATGCTAGAGTGAAAAAGAAAACAATGAAACCAGCACAAGTTTTAAGAATTTTAAGAGGCCAAACAAAATCCTGCTATTAGAACACAAGATTTTTCTTATTTTTCCCATGCTAAGTCTGCTTATATTAATAATAAATCTTATCAAGGCCATTGGAAAGGTCAACCCATACTCTATGCTGTTTGAAAGTGGCAGCCATGAAATGGTCACATTTTTTCTTGACATGTAATACTAATAATCCTTTAAAGAGAAATAAGAAGAGTGGTGTTATATTTATAAGAAGAGCTTCAGCGTAAATCACATGAAAAAGACTTTTGTCGACGCGTTTCGAACCAACCAGTGTGGTTCATCGTCAGGACAAGTTGAAGAATCATATATGGCATAACATGTTAAATAGACTGCGCAGAGACTCCAACGGCTACATAATGTCAATTAGCCGTTATGTAGCTGTTGGAGTCTCTGCACAGTCTATTTAACATGCTATGCCGGATATGATTCTTCAACTTGTCCTCACGATGAACCACATTGGTTGGTTTGAAACGCGTCGACAAAAGTCTTTTTCATGTGATTTACACTGAAGATCTTCTTATAAATATGACTGATCACAGAAGCCTCAATTCTACAAGTGGTGCTATATGTTTAAAGGAAACCTTTGCAGTGGGAAAACCTCTCCAAAGTCTACAATCATGTTGGATTCTCACCATTGAAACATGTCCTCGTGCCCACATCGCACCATTAAATGGGTGTCATTGCTGCGATGATGCTGTACCAAAAAGTTATTACATTGACTTATACAAGGATATTTCTCCAATACTGTGTAACATAGCAAAGCCTAATTAGATTGCAGCATATTGATCTTTTCACTTTGACCAACCTGCAACCAAGACAGATCTCATATATACAGTTCCAAATTCAAACAATGATTTACATCAATTAAGTCGGTCTGCTGCTCCTCCCATGTGTCCATGCTCAAGTCCTCTATATTGGCCTGCATTCCAGGATTTTAAAATAAAAGAATACATAGTCCCAATCCAAAGCCTTTAGCAAGTTTTCAGCAATTGGGAACAAAAATTATCTTTTAAATGCCAAATAAATACTGTAAACAGATTACAGGGCGCTTTCGCCAACACTGAAACAAATCAGATCTGAACTGGGTCTCGTCGAATGTCTTTCAAAAGACCAACCACCTACTGCATAGAGGGACGCTTGGAGGGTGACTCTGCAGTGCAGAGATACCCAATTCTCAAAGCATCCATCATTTGGGTTGTAGAAGCAGAATTGGACAGTCTTGTGTTCAGTGCACTAACGCCATTGTTTTCTTTCATCAGAGAACCGACCCAATCAACCAAATTCCCTTTGAATCCACCAGGAAAACCACCATCACAAGCCCTTCTGCCCGTGACCAGTTCTAATAATACAACCCCAAAACTATCGAAATCGGCCTTTGCACCTTGATTAAAAGTGTCAAGAGCTTCAGGAGCAGCATACACAGAATTTAGGATTTCCGGGCGGGCTGATCTTTTAAAAGGTCTTTGATCCCAGATTCAGCCACACGGGGTTCAAAATTGTCATCTAACAGCACATTAAACGGTGTCAGGCCTCCATGAACGATTGGCGAGGATGACCCATTGTGGAGAAATGCAAGCACTCTGGCGATTCCTAGGGATATTTTGTGCGTGGTAATCCATCCCATGCGTTCCCCGGAAACTGCAGCCTCTTCGGTCTGCTGCTCCTCCCACGTGTCCATGCTCCAGTCCTCTGTATTGGCCTGCATTCCAGGAAGCTCATGAAGCCATTGATGGAGGTCGCCATTTTGCATAAATTCACAGATTAACAATTTCTCTTTCCCTGCAATGCAATAACCCAGAAGAGGCAACCATTTCCTTCAAATCCCTCAAGGCTGCAGTACCGGAAACTCGGCATGCAAAGGAAAATAACCGATAATGAGTAATGCAGAAGAAAACCCTCTTCGAGTTTAGCAAACTCCAACAAGCCTAGAAGGGCAAACAATGCGAGTTTTTTTCAAAATAGGTTCTAAAACTAACTTGGAGTGACATGGATTGGCAATTTGAAAAGTTCTCCACCTTCACTGGAAAGGTCTCTCGCTATGCAATTGCTCAACTTGCAAGCAAAAATTCCATTGGTGAGATTCCCATTGTGAACCTTCTTTGAATAATTTTGCAACCTCGCAGAGAAAAATCAATGCAATGAAAAACACCCAAATTCCGGTCGAGTGCCTGTACATTAAGCCATATAACTGATCAAAAATCCTCGAGAGGGGTTAGTGCTTCCATTATAATTTAGTTGACAACAAGAAAAAGGGGTTCATTTTTCCCCATGGCTTAGTACATGCGAATTAAAAGAAGACAATATAACCCCGAGCCATAGAAGCGTCTTGGCTGGAATGCATTTGAAAACTGGGAAGTAAAAATGTAGCCAAGTGTATGCAGAGCCAATCGAAAAACAAAACAAGAAGTAATAAAAAAATACATAGTCCCAATCCAAAGCCTTTAGCAAGTTTTCAGCAATTGGGAACAAAAATTATCTTTTAAATGCCAAATAAATACTGTAACCAGATTACAGGGCGCTTTTGCCAACACTGAAACAAATCAGATCTGAGCTGGGTCTGGTCGGATGTCTTTCAAAAGACCAACCACCTGCTGCATAGAGGGACGCTTGGAGGGTGACTCTGCAGTGCAGAGATACCCAATTCTCAAAGCATCCAGCATTTGGGTTGTAGGAGCAGAATTGGACAGTCTTGTGTTCAGTGCACTAACGCCATGGTTTTCTTTCATCAGAGAATGAACCCAATCAACCAAATTCTCTTTGAATCCACCAGGAAAACCACCATCAGAAGCCCTTCTTCCCGTGACCAGTTCTAATAATACAACCCCAAAACTATAGACATTGGCCTTTGCACCTTGATTAAAAGTGTCAAGAGATTCAGGAGCAGCATACAGAGAATTTAGGATTTCCGGGCGGGCTGATATTTTTAAAAGGTCTTTGATCCCTGATTCAGCCACACGGGGTTCAAAATTGTCATCTAAAAGCACATTAAACGGTGCCAGGCCTCCATGAACGATCGGCGAGGATGACCCATTGTGGAGAAATGCAAGCGCTCTCGCGATTCCTAGGGATATTTTGTGCCTGGTAATCCATCCCATGCCGAGGATGACCCATTGTGGAGAAATGCAAGCGCTCTGGCGATTCCTAGGGATATTTTGTGCCTGGTAATCCATCCCATGCGTTCCCCGGAAACTACAGCCTCTTCGTTCTGCTGCTCCTCCCACGTGTCCATGCTCCAGTCCTCTGTATTGGACTGCATTCCAGGATTTTAAAATAAAAGAATACATAGTCCCAATCCAAAGCCTTTAGCAAGTTTTCAGCAATTGGGAACAAAAATTATCTTTTAAATGCCAAATAAATATTGTAACCAGATTACAGGGCACTTTTGCCAACGCTGAAACAAATCAGATCTAAGCTGGGTCTGGTCGGATGTCTTTCAAAAGACCAACCACCTGCTGCATAGAGGGACGCTTGAGCAGAATTGGACAGTCTTGTGTTCAGTGCAGTAACGCCATGGTTTTCTTTCATTAGAGAACGGACCCAATCAACCAAATTCCCTTTGAATCCACCAGGAAAACCACCATCAGAAGCCCTTCTGCCCGTGACCAGTTCTAATAATACAACCCCAAAACTATAGACATCGGCCTTTGCACCTTGATTAAAAGTGTCAAGAGATTCAGGAGCAGCATACACAGAATTTAGGATTTCCGGGCGGGCTTATACTTTTAAAAGGTCTTTGATCCCGGATTCAGCCACACGGGGTTCAAAATTGTCATCTAACATTACATTAAACGGACGGTGTTAGGCCTCCATGAACGATCGGCGAGGATGACCCATTGTGGAGAAATGCAAGCACTCTGGTGATTCCTAGGGATATTTTGTGCCTGGTAATCCATCCCATGCGTTCCCTGGAAACTGCAGCCTCTTCTGTCTGCTGCTCCTCCCACGTGTCCATGCTCCAGTGCTCTGTATTGGCCTGCATTCCAGGATTTTAAAATATTTTTTATTAAATCAGATGGCTGATTTTTGTTCAATCGTCTAACAAAAGATCTAACCGCTAAGATTAGAACAGAAAAGCATTTGGGGAAGTTGATTTCAGAGGACGGCGTAATTATAGTACCAGAGCATTACGATCACTGTGAGCTGTAATTATTACCTCTTGCTGGATCGCCTCTCTCAGTTGAGAAATAAAAACAACAGTTGTCGATTCATTAGATCTCAGCTGGTTGGTGCATTCCCACAGAACCGTCTCTTCTTGAATGAGTTCATCAGATAATTGAATCGACTGCGTAATGTCTAGGCACCCTGCTGATATGATATGGAATAAGATAATAGATCAATAGATAAAATACTATCTTTACAACAAATTGCAACAGATGTCTCAAGAAACTAAAGCCAGGCGAGGTAGAGGCAGAGTGTTTTTCTTTTTAAATTGTGAAAAAACTATATTTATATTTAGATTTTGTGGTTACTTTATTTACGAGTATCTTATAACAGAGTTTTAAAATAGGTTAAAAATCAAAGCAAATATATTGCATAAAGTGAAACATATTTGCACTTATGTAATATGTTTACTAATCAGATCAAATTAGTCCTCTTACATTCACTTTACTTAAAAATAAATTTTTTGGTTACAAAACTGTGAAACAGTTTGGCAAAATGCTGATAACATATAAACATAGATATTAAAATTTACAGTAAAAAAAAGCCCTTGCCCGTTTAAAAGCCTCTGAATACATAATATATCAGTACAAACATGATGTCGCGTCGCAGGCATACAAAGAAGTGCGATATGTATTAGCCCTTATCAATGGGAGAAACTTGAAACTTCAAGATACCATAGGGCTCATGCTACTAGGCAGTCTTCTCCAATATGACTCTGATTTTTCTCATATACTTTTTTAATGAGTTAGCATGATTACTATAGTCAGATATTTATTTTGTTTTTAGTGACAAAAATAAATGTTAATAAAAAATTATAGGTTTAAATTTAATAATTATGTATCAAGTTTAAGAAGTTCAAATTTTTATTTAAAAAAACAAAATAACACTTACTTGAAATCCTGTGTTTCACAACTACTACTTGGCTGAACTACTTGTGGAGCAGTTTTTTCCTTTCCAATTTCCTTCCATGCTTAACCCCAAACCAAACCATGAGTTTTAAAAAAAATCATGGGGAATGATAGCTCTTTTTTAATTAGTATAAGAGGTTTTTCAGTTTTTTAATTGTAGATCTTAGGTCAATTTCAAGAAAATTTATATTTTTTTCCAACTCTAAATCTGTTTTTGTTGGGATAAAAGTTTGCTTCCATGTAAGGAAACAAGTTAAAAGCCTGAGACACATAGGCATTTAGCCTGAGTGAAAGCAACAACAAGATAATTCTAGATGAAATGGTTTTCTTTGAATACTATCATGAGTCAACCTGCATTCTAAAATAGCAGCTAACCTTAACTATCCCATTGCTAATTTAACAACCAAGTTCTATTAAATTTTCTTACCATGTAAAAAAAATCAAAACTATGCCTTTATTTCATGGTTCAGATCTTTCTCTACTTCATAGCTCTCATAAACTCAAAAGCTAACGGATTAGGAAATGTGTAAGTCAGGAATTTGGCCTGTGGAAATGAGAGAAGACCAACAGCAAGGTGCTAAAACCCGCCGGAAAGCCACAACCCAGAAAGCCAGGTACTTCACAGACCCGTAGGTAAAGGAAGAGCATTTTTCTGGCTCTCATGAACCGAAAAGCTAACAGATTGAGAAATGTGTAAGTCAGGAATTTGACGTGTGGAAATGAGAGAAGACCAACCGGAAGGTGCTAAAACCCACAGGAAAGCCAGGTACTTCACAGACAGGTAGGCAAAGGGAGAGTGTTTTTCTTTTTAAATTGTGAAAAAATTGCATTTATGTTTAGAATATGTTGTCGCCTTATTTACCAGTGTGGGTTTTAAAATAAGTTAAAGATCAAAATAAATAAATTGGCTCTGCTAGACAGACTTCCCCGATTACTGCTTTTTCATGTTGCATGATTATTTTTCTTAGATATTATTTTGTTTCAGTGATTATGAAAATGTAAAATAAAGGTTGATACAAAGTTTTATATTTAAATCTCGGTATAAACATGAATATAATGTAAAATAAATATGAATAAAAAATTACATGGTGAAATCCTATAATCGTACACAAATTGGAAATTTTTTATTTTCAATTCTTTAATAAAAAAATAACTTTTGCTTAAAAAACAAAATAACACCCACTTAAAAGCATATGCTACACCTAGCTACTTCCTAAGAATTCCCAGTTTCCTTCTAAGCCCCAAACCAAACCTCAAGCAAAAGCATGTTTTTTTTTCATTCTAAAACGGTTTTTTTTTTAATAAGAATTAGTAAAATAGGTGAACACTTGAAGTATAGAAGTATTTGGTGTGAGTGGAAGCAGAAGTATCTGGTATGGGTGAAAGCATGTTCTTTACAGAATATCAAAAAAATAATTTCAGGTGATTTAATTTTCATTAACTATTAATAATAAATCAACCCCTGATGAGTAAACCTACATTCTGAAATAACAAACAATTACAGCTGTTCTTCTACTGGTTTGAGCAAACTGAAGTTTGAAAAAATAACTGAATTTTGAAAAAAATTCTTATTAAGTAAAAAAACAACAATAACTCTTAAGTTCATGCTCCAGATCTTGCTCTAGTGAACTCTAAAGCCAACATATAAAGAAATGTATCGAATCAGGAATTCTACCTGTGGAAATGAGAGAAAACCAAAAACCAACCTTTTCACAAAACCAAAAACCAACTGGAAAGTGCTAAAATGGATGAGTTTCGAAACCCAAGATTAGCATTATTATCATTGAGGCAGGACATCAGAGAAGCGACGAAATCAGAAATCTGTGAGAAGACTGAGCGTGAAGAGACATTATTAAATTGGTGTGAGGCGACATATTTATTGAGCAAATTTTGTTATGGTTGTCAGAATGTGTTGATACACTAGGGCATCAGAGTTATTATTTATTTGATATAGAATTGGCAAAACCTATGGAAATTATGCTCGCTTAACCATGTTCGTCTCTCTAGCAAACTTACTTCGCTTCGCGCGATAAATAAACACAACAATCTATTAACTACTTTTGTTGTTTGTCTACATACCAGTTTCGCAGGTGTTGCGTACATCGTTCTCTATCTCTTTCAACCGTTTCATCGAAGACTCACATGTTTTCAATATCATATCTTCCTGTATATGCTCCTCTCCGGCTGCCTGGTATGCTGTTAATATTCTCTCCGCAGTACCTCCACCTTCGAGTCTAACTTCCAGTTTCTAAATTGATACCAATTAACAGAAAACATCAAAAGGGAAACCCTAATACAATATTACTGAAAGTAATGAAGAAATGTATGATAAATTGTCTCACTGTTTTTCTGGGGGGCATTGGGTCAAATCCTTCATCCGAACTTGAGGGGGGTTTTTCTCCAAGAAAATGCGTTCTCAGATTGTGATGACCTAATTTAAAAACATTGCGATCTTCCCATATGCCAACCTACATTTTTATTTAAAAACTAAAAAAGATCAGAATACAGAAAATACAAACATTCAAATATCATTTATTCATCAGAGAATACAGCATATACCAGC
>APFE031581193.1:0-10492 GCA_000404065.3 Pinus taeda
CATGTAATTTTACAATTTCTGAAAAAATACATATTAGCAATATGTGTTGCATCACTAGTATTTTTACATGCAATGAAATGTGCCATCTTCGAAAATCTATCTACCACAACATAAATGGAATCTTATTCCCTTTGAGTTTTAGGTAAACCCAAAATAAAATCCATACTAGCTGCATCCCATGGTCGGTTTGGTATTGACAATGGCTGGTAGAATCTTGTATTCTAGCTTCTCTCTATACCGTGTTGACATATCCGATACTTCTCAACAGATCTCTTAACATCAGTTTGCATCTTTGGCCAATAATAAAAAGCATTTACCTGAGAAAACATTTTGTCTTCTCCAAAGTGACCATATAATCATCCACTATGTTTCTCCTTTATTATGTTTTCACTCATAGAACATTTTGGAATGCACAACTTGTTGCCTTTAAATAATAAACCTCCTTGGATAAGATAATCTAACAACTGACTTTGGTTATGAACTATTAGATTTTGTAATGCTGTGTAAATATCTTAGAAATTTGCATCGTCTTTATACATTTCAACCATTTCTTCAAATCCTACAACACCAACTTTTAATTCTTGAACAATGGAATTCACCCTGCTTAAAGCATAAACGACTTTGTTCAACTTACCATTTGTGTGTTTTATCACAAAAGTAAAGCTTTTAAAAAATTCTACCCTCTTGGCATGTTTCTGGTTCAATTTTGGTTGGCTATTTAAGAACTGTAATGCATGATTGTCATAATACAATATAAACTCCTTTGATAGAAAATAATGTCTCTATTTTTTAAGGCTTATACAATAGCGTAAAAATCTTTGTCATAAGAAGAATACTTATTCTTCTCTTTACTTAATTTCTCACTGAAGTATGCTATTGGTCTTTGTTCCTGACTCAAATCTGCTCCAATTGCAACTCCACTAGCATCAGATACAACTTGAAATACTTTCTCAAAATTAGGAAATTCCAAAACTGGTTTCTTGGTGATTTTCCTCTTCAACAACTTAAAATTCCCCTCTGTTGCTTCTGTCCACTTGAAAAACTGATTAGTCTCCTTGATTGTTTCAACATTTGGTGCACAAATCTAACTAAACCCTCTGATAAATTTCCTATAAAAACTTGCAAGACCATGAAGAATTCTTACCTCAAATATATTTTTTGGAATAGGTCAGTTCTAAATTGCTTGGACTTTCGCTGGATCCATTTTCAACCCTTCTTTAAAAATTAAAAATCCCAAGTAAATTAATTCTTCTTTCATGAAACTACATTTCTTCAAATTTATCAGTAGTTTCTCTTCCTGCAGAGTTCTTAAAACCAATTTAAGATACTCTATATGTTCTTCTTTACTTCCACTAAAAACTAGAATATCATCAAGATAAACAATAACAAACTTGCCTACATATTCCTTCAAGACTTCATTCATCAATCCCATGAACGTGCTAGATGCATTAGTGAGTCCAAAAGGCATCACCAACTACTCATACAACCTAATGTTTGTTTTAAATGCAGTCTTCCATTCGTCTCCTCCTCTAATTATTATTTGATGATATCCACTATTCAGATCTATTTTAGTAAAATACTTTTAACCACTCAAAGAATCCATCAAATCATCCATGCATGGTAAAAGAAATCTATACTTGATATTAATATTGTTTATGGCTCTGGAATCTATACAGATACGCCATTCACCTCCTTTATTTGGATTGAGTACTATTGGTACAACACATGGACTAAAACTCTCTTTGATTAGTCCCTTATCCATTAGTTCTTGCACTTGTCTTCCAATTTCTGCATTCTCTTGACAAGTTAATCTGTATGCTACTTTGTTTGGAAAACATACTCCTGGTATTAGATCAATATGATGACTAATACTTCTGATTGACGACAACGCATTTGGCAGCTCATCCACAATAATGTTAGCAAAATCATTCAATAGAATTTTGATTTCTTCAAGTAAATCATCTAAGTTTGTGGAAGTTAAAATTACCTTAGGTCTCCCTATGACAGCAAAATGCATTTCTTCACCTTTCCCAATCTCTTGTAGCAACTCTTTTCCACTCATCAACATAACATTGTTTCCAGGTGCTCCTTTGTCAGCGTCATCCTTTAATGGTAGCAATGTATGTTTATTTCCATCATTCTCCAGAGTATAAGTATTTTTCCTCCCATCATGAATAGCTTTCCGATCAAATTGGCACGGTCTTCCCAACAATAGATGGCATATATCCATTGGCCTTACATCACACAATATCACATCCTTATACGTACCAATCTGTATTTCTACATTTCATTCTTCTGTCACAATAATTTGATGTCCTTTCTGCAACCATGACACTTTGTAAGGAGTAGGGTGTATTGTATTCACTAATCCTAGCTTGTCCACCATCTCTATAGAAAGAAGTTTATAATTGCTTCCACTGTCATTTATCACTTTACAACATTTACCTTTAGGTTTGCATGTAGTTCTGAATAAACTCTTCCTCTGAGTTGGTTTTTCAGTCTCTTTCTCTGCCTTAAGCAATGCCCTTTTCAACAACAATGATTCTCCTACTTCAATGGATTCTTCATTTCCTATAATTTGAGGTGTTTCTTGCTCTTCCTCACCCATATTCACATTCCTTTGACTTTCTGTTCTATTATGAGGATAGTCCCATGATCCATGTCCCCATTCTCCACACATGTAACACCAAATATCTCTTCCTCGACCTCTTCCTCTCGATGCAAATATTCCTTTATTAAAATCTCGCCTCTGTGGTGGTTTGCTACCTGAACTTCCTACGTCTTTCTGATGTTGCTGAAACCTTAGTCTGGTAGTTCCTCTAACCCTTACTGAACTTTTTCCTATCTTCCTCCGATTCTGTTTTCTCAATATCTTCTCTTCTGCTTTCAAACCTGGTTGATAGGCATCTTCAATGGTCTTCAAACTCAGCAAGTTGATCTCACCCTGTATGTGATATCTTAAGCTATTGATATATTTGGCTACCTACTCCATATTATCCTCTACATGTCCTACTCTAATACTCAATCTATAAAATTCTTCTATGTATTCTTTAACATACATTCCCTTTTGCCTTAAATTATCTTGCTGTTTGAAAATATTTAACTGATAATCTTTTGGCATAAATTTAGCTTTCATTTTACTCACCATTTGGTCCCATTGCTTGATCTTGGAATTTCCTTTTCTTGTTCTGGATATTTTTAGTTCATCCCACCAAATAGCTGTATGACCCTTCAATCTGGTAACTGCAATTTTCACCTCCTTTTGTCATCAACCTCTTCATAATCAAAATATTTGTCCAGTGAACTGATCCAATCCATTAGCTCTTCAAATTGAGACTCCCTTCGTATACAGTAATTTCCACTTTTCATTTTCCACCTACTTTAGCCAACATCTTGATAACTTTGGTAGTTTCATCTTCCTCCTCTTCTTCTTCCTTAGAAGATTCTTCTGCAACATTGGGATCTCCTTGATCAGGTGTTCTCATCTGCACAATCTCCATTGTATCCATCCTTGTATGCAGACTCCGGATCTCCTCCAGTAGAACTGCATTTGCTTCAGGTCTTCCTCAACCTATGCCATCTCCTCTCCTTGGCACCACGTTTACTGCAATTAAACTCAATCGCTGAGCTCTGATACCAAAAATGACGCAGGAGGTCAATTGAACAACAATTGAACAACAATTGAACAACGATTAAACAACAACTCAACAACAATTGAACATCAGTCGATTCCACGTTGACTCTCCATTGATCAAAGTGTGCTCAATCCAATGGTTCACAATGATATCACAGAGAAAACTTGTGCAACACTTACCTAGCTCATAGAGTTGATATGGTTTATAAACCTTGATCTATAAAAATTCGGGTTTGAGTTTAGACTTAAACTTTGATCACTTTAAACCTTGATATCCATTGGATAACGAAAGCCATCAAATCCTACAGCTTGTGGGTCTACAACCAACACATAGGTTAAAAACAGGCCTAACCCTGCCATTGACTATGACATAAGCAGTTGAAACTTAGATTAATGGTTAGGATGGAGTACTGGCCTTCAACCATGATCAAGCCTTTTTGTGCTCTTATACGCCCATCCTTAATACTAATGAACATGATTAACACATAAACACTGAGATTATAATTAAAATATGAAAAATAGAGAAAATACCTAAATGAGTTTCAAAACACAGATTCATGGAAGTAAATGAGAGTCTTCACCAGAATTGACATGCAATCACACACTGAATCAATTTTTTCAATATAATGATAATTACAGAGTCTTGGCCCTCTCGCTCAATTACAACAATTTAACAGACCTTTGTCTTAATCTCAAAAACTATCTATCACTCAACTCTCACCTCTCACTCAATCCTCAATCATTTTAGTGAATCCCTTTTCATTACCATTTCTTATTTTTGTGAATCAAATCCTATTCTAACTGTACTAACAACTCGATCTCTATTTCAATTATTCTAACAATCAAATCTCTATTTTCAAGCTCCATTACACACCTATCTTAATAACCTATCCTTTAATCTAAAATAAGAAAATTTTCTAACCATTACAATAATGAAATACAAATCATTTTTGAGAGATCCAACACTTTCGACTAAAATTGACTTTTGAACACTCAGGTCAATGGAATTCAACTCATTTAGCTACAACATGTGAACAAACCGTGACATTACCCGCTAATTCTAGATACTCCTGCATCAATGCAGAGAGTAGAATTATCAAACATTATCAAACATTGATTTGAAAAAACACCTTTCATGTCTTCACTTTATACATGTGGCCAAGGGGTGTGGTGTCGGCATTAGAAATCATTGCGAGGAGTCCGTTTAATGTTTGTTTTATCACCCTGATATTTTGGTGCGGCCTTTTCCTTCACATGCTCAGCTACTCTAAAATCTATGTATACGTTATGAACCGGCAAAGTCTCTTAGAGTTAGCATAAAGGGGACGAATGGATGGATATTCATTAGGTATAAATGATTGTTGCAGGGATGGGTCCCATAATAGTCGACGATCTACCAAAGACCATTGTTTGGTCTTGTCATTGTCTATTGTCTAGTCTTTTCATTGTATATATTAATGTCTGTAAACGGGATCCGGTATCATTCACTATATTCCTTTTCTAATATTGAATTTATTTCAGTTTTGTGAGATGGCATGCTTCAAAACTTTATATTAACGTGTGGCAAATAGATATACTATCATTCGAAAATATATATATTTTCAAATATTGAATTTATTTAACTTGTGTCAAGTTATGTTTGAAAATTTTATCCAGAACGGATATTATTTCAGATTCTTTTTAATTTATGTTTTCTATTATAACTTAAATGTAAAATATTTTGTTTTATTATCCTGCCTATCCTCGGTTTTATCACCGTGAAATTTTGGTAGCGGTCCTTACCTTCACATGCTTACTTACTCTTAAAGTTATCAGTACTTTATGATACAGTGATGTGTGGTGGGGCGGGGCGATTAGGTCTGTTAGGTGAAATTCATGAGGTAAAGGTTCAAATTATATTCATAATATATTATCATATTATGGTGTATTGCTTGAGTAGACTTCTTTTATATGTGAGTTTAAGTTCTTATTAAAATCATAAAAAATAATATATCTATTTACAAATGGTTGGATATATTTTTAATATTAAAATAGCAACGATAAAATTATCCTAAATTTTCCTAAATTAAATCTGATAATTACCAATTCACCACACTATTAAAAATATGAATACTCTATAAACCGACAACCTTTCCTACCTTAACATAAAGGATGGATGAATATTCATTATCTACAAATGATAGTTGCAGGGATTGGTCACAAGCAAGTGGATTATCTCCCAAACTTCCTGGTCTGGTATTTTCATCGTGTATATTAATGTGTGTAAACTGGATGTGATATCGTTGGAGTATATATGTTTTTCATATGTTGTGCTTATTTAGTTTTGTGACAGTGCTGATGTTAGGTTTCAAAACTTTATATCAATGTGTATAAAACGCATGTGGTACCATTCCAGAGTATCTATATATATATAAAAGTTGGGTTACAGTGTTGATGTTAGTTTCAATAAAAAATTATTTAAAAGATTATTATAAAATTTAGATTAATTTTGATTTTAAATGTGCACAAAAGTAATTATTTTAAAATTATCTTTTTTTGTTTGTTATGCAATGTGACTATTAGTATTTCTAATTTATGGGAAATTATCTTTTTTGTTTGTTATGCAATGTGACTATTAGTATATCTAATTTATGGGTTTGATAATTTAGATTATATTGGGCTTAATTCATATTAGCATAGATTCATTTTAAATACAGATTTAATATGCGTTAAGAGGAATCTAATTATTTAACTTGTATTTTTTTTATGGGTAGACATTATTTTAATGTTTTGTATAGTTATTTTATGTTTTTTATTTTTTTTGGCTGACATGAGTAAAATTTCAACTTTGATGATAGAAAGACAATGTTACACATCATACTCGGTTGTAGATTGGGCTTCTAAGATTAATCAACGTTTACAATAGATAGACTAAAACAAAATACCATATTTGGTTATAAATACCAAGTACTTTAATGGAACACATTTTCATAATATACTCTAAGCCTAATGGGATATTTTAATATATCATGATTCATTCACAATTGAATTCAAGTCTTAATTAT
Source organism: Pinus taeda (assembly GCA_000404065.3). Lineage (NCBI taxonomy): Eukaryota > Viridiplantae > Streptophyta > Pinopsida > Pinales > Pinaceae > Pinus > Pinus taeda. The sequence goes on from APFE031581193.1 coordinate 6,679, forward strand.
ATATTATAATATATATATATATAATATATATATATAAACCACTGAATTTTAAATGTCGTAGATTTATAATATACCATTATTTTTCGTCAATAAAGCCATTTTAATGTAAATATAAATTAATTATTTATTTAGTTTTTTATTTATCATAAATGTTATTTGCTATTTAATAGTTAACTGTTTTATATTTCAGCTAAATAAAAATATGAAATGCGATGAAATATTTTTTTTTCATTGATATGATAACAATTAAGAATAACTTTTAAAGGTTTGAATTGAAAAAACTATATTTATTAGAAAAAAAAAAAATCAATAACAATATTCAAACTAATAGAATAACAATTTCCAAAATACTATATTAAAAAAACTTTTATATATATAATAATATTTCACAGCTTAGCACATGCAAAAAAATTCCATGAAAACAAAATAACATATTTGGTTTCCTTAGCACATGCAAAAAAAATTCCATGAAAACAAAATAAGGTATTTGGTTGTGAATGCCAAGATCATCAAAGAAAAACACTATCATAAAAAAACGTTTGAGGAAAGTTATTTAAATAATTAAATATCTCAATAATTCAAATAAAAATAATATATCTAAATAGAGATAATCAAGTTTGATTCTTCCCATTAAGTTCATATGATCCTAGATTCTTCTTTCTCCCTTTTTCTTTTGTTTCTTAATCTATTTTTCTCTTCTCTACTTTTTAGATTTGGTCTCATGATGCTTTTCTTCATCTGATCCATTCCTTATTTTTGTTTCTACTTTTAGTGGTTTGTATGTTTCACTTTCTATTTTTTTTTCTTTTACTCATAATGCCTATATCAATACAACTCGTTTTTAAATATAATAATAATTATAATATATATTATATTAAATATAAATACTATTTATTAATATATAATATTATGTCATTTTTTAATAATAAGTCATTTAAATATATTTACTATTAATAATATATTATTATAATATATTTATAGACTATTATTAAGCGATCATCATTGACTATTATTTTCACAATTTATGCTTCTTCAGATATGAATATTATCATTAAAGTTATGAAATATATATATTAATATATAATATAATATATATATATATATATAATATATATTATATATATATATAATTTTAATCAATTTTTTAAATAAATTTTGTGTTCTATCTAATCATTTATATTATTTTTTACTTTTAGAATTTTATAAAAAAATCCATTTTTCTTTATCTTGCACAACAATGTAATATAAATGGCCATTCATGTTAAAAAACCATGGTAGATAATCCTACTTGTGCAAGTAAATATGTAAATGACAAAATCTAGAAACAATCATTATTGTAATATTTAAATTCATTTTTAATATAATTGGAAATTTTTGAATTTTACTATTATTATTTTGCCTAAGATCAAAGGATATCATTATCATACCAATAATATATTTAACAACCTACATCAACAAGTCAAATATACTCATAACTTATGATTTACTAAGAGATGAGATGCCCCCATCCTACAATAGTGTAATCTATTCCATTAGAAGCCTACTCATTGCTTTTATCACAATGGGTCAAACATATCCTTGAAATTAAAGATAGATTGCTGAAAACAAACCAAACTTTCAACCCCTACAATTACTAACTCAAAATGATGCAGGAGCATCCAGCTTTGAGGAGACATAAAGTGGCTGGCAGTCTCACGAAAAGACCAGAACACACAATCGTTTATTTTTAATTGGACAAGTGTTGGGCTTGTCTGTGACGTGACTTTATTTTACTTGTGTTATTTTATTTTATCTGTCTGTAGGTTGATAGGATTAAGGTAATTGTAGTGGAAGCACTGTTGCTGTTTATTAGGAATTGGTAATAGGGAAAAAAATAATTAATTAGTTTCTTTAAAGTTACATTAGTTAAAGACAGTTAAAGAACTGACAAAACAGTTATTTTCTGTTGAGACAGTTTACACAGAACAGTTATGTTTCATTAGGATATAAGCAGGAAGAGAACCATTGTACGGGATTCCCTCTCAGACGAGACAAGAAAGAAATAAAGTCATTTCTGAAAAAGATATTATCATCTACTTTTATTTCCTTTTTATCATCACTGTAATAATTTGATTTCATACTTTCTATTCTAGTTTCTTGTACGAATAAATGAGATTGGAAACCAGAAACAGATAAAGTCACGGGTGGAGCAGACGTGACCGATAGAACACTTTTCAAAGGAGCAGATAGCTGGTGGCGTACACCAATCAACATACAGGCAACATCAAAATAGAAGAGGACGTGACAGTTAAATCACTTTCAGACACAAAAAGCAAAGACCGTGCATGTGAATGTAAAACCACAGGTATTTCATGGAACCTCCAAATCACTTAAAGAATTGAATAACGAATTGTAATAAACTCTAGCATATATTGTATCGTTCTTAAGATTGTAAAGATCATTGTACATTGTTCGAATTGTTTCAAGAACCGGCATATTATTAAAAATCCGAAACACAAGAAAAGGAACCAAACCCCACAGGGGAAATACGAATAGCCAACGATATAAGCAAACAGAGGTAATTAAATTGTAGAGTCATATGAGTTATTACAATAAAAAGAACGCCATAGTGTTGGCGAGCCTGGGTTCTAAAATACCCGAGGGTTCCAAATAATCCTAGTAACAGGACGAGGGTTTGTACAACGAAAGCCACCAACAGCTAAGCATACCAACAGAACTTATAGATCGGGTTCAAACCACCGACAGAACCTATAGACCAGGTTCAAACCACCGAAAAGTCACCTACAGGAAAGGGTTTCAAGAAACCCAGAAATACATTACAGGACGGAGACCAGTACAACGACAAAATTACCAGAAGACAAACACAATATACAGACTGAGAGCAGTCAAACTCGTTGCACAGGCGACAGAAAGCTATGGGCCTAAATCTCAACAAAACCCTATGAATTAAAGACCTATAAGTTAAGACCCTACCCGAGAAACCAACGATTGGAGGGTCCAAAACGTTTGAACAGCAACCACGAGGAGCGTTGCCCAGAAGCAATAGAACCCGACCACCTGTAGACAATCAACAGAGAAGATTAGCGGCGTCATGACCTGAGTAATCATAAAAGCAAACTGAAGAATGAATGTGAGCAGAAAGGATAGAGCTTACCCGAGCAGAGGAGGCCGAGCCAAGCCATCAAACCATCCATAAACCCTGAAGACGCGGAACGAGTGTCTCAGGCACGAAAAAGAAAAGTAAAAACACCTATATCAAAGAACCAAAAACTTACCTTTCAAGTGCAAGTGGAATGAGAATGCTTGGAGAACCCCTGTCATGAATTAGCAAGTCAACAGAGCCGAATAGGAGCAACATTGCAAACAAAAATCGAGCAAATAAACCAGTTGAAACAGATACAAACCCTGTACAGTGTGACGGTGACTTCATAGGCGTTGGAGCACCATAGTAAAGTTAAGAAAGGGCCAAGGAAACCCATACAAGCAAAATCGAACCAGAGTGACAAAGGGACGGCATCTCCCCATAGAGCAGAGCCTAGTGAAAACGGAAAGCGCACAGAACAAATGATGAGTTGACAAAAGGTTTAGAGTCATATAGGAGCGAATCGGCAAATGGAGGTCGCCAACCGGGAGGAACAGTCATAACCCTAATTCCGCTACCCAATGCAAGTACCAAAAGTTAAGTCAACTTAAATTCGCTTCCGGAAACAAGTCCGATCAGTCAGAGATATTTCATATTGGCGGGAGGCCATCATAAGTGGTATCAGAGCTAGTTTCTTGAGTTAGGACTAATGGAACAGGTAGAAGGTGAAGG
>APFE031581199.1:410-38703 GCA_000404065.3 Pinus taeda
AAAAGAAAATGAAGATCCCCCCAACTCTACATCCACAAACAGATGAAGTCGCCTAGCAGAGGCAAGAAAAGGATGCAACTGCATTATTAATGACATTATATAAAGAACTGATAGAAACACAGGAAAAGCTGCAAGACACTGAGACCACCTTAGAAGCAGCATTACAAAGGAGGGAGGTAGGGCAATCTTCCAAGCCGCCCACAGAATCAATAGACCTTGAGGAGACCCCTCAAGATACTACCCCTCCAAAACAACAAGCACAGCAGGATGTTCCAGGCACCACAGTACCAGCCACTACAGCACCAACAACAGAACAGGCCGAGAGCCTGGACATGCAGAAACTAAGGCAAGGAATTCAGGTGCTAGAATCTCAGATGTCAGAACTCAGTCAAGCCAAGGACAGCTTAGCAAAGATAAATGAAAAATATGATAAGTCTAAGCAAAATGTGGCTGAGAGGGAGAGAGAAGTAAAATCTCTGAAGAAAACAATTAGAGCTAGAAAAGGAGCTCAATTTTGAGAAGGTTACAGCAGAGCTCAAACAAGTAATTTGGACTACCATTGGACAATCAATAACTAACCAATGGGAGTACATTGATGCCATATACGAGCAAGTGGGACTCATTGGCAGGGCAAGAAAAGAACTACACAGAGCAAGAAACTCCCTAGGCAACATGGCAGACCTTGCCCCCAGGATGATTGAAGTTCTCAACTATAGGACAAGTTCCCAGCTGGTAAAAATGGGAATTGGTAATAGGCGGAAACCATTTCTCTGATCAAAAGGGCTACAACAATGAAAAATTTAATCCAAACCCTGGACAGGAGAATCCAGGATATGCAAGCAGACATAAACAAGTTTCAGAATAGGTTTTTGGCCCTACAGGACAGAGGGCTCCCCAGCTTGCTAGAATCAGGGAAGTTACTCTCTCATGAAAAATATATCAAGAGGGTAAGCACTTTTGCAGCAATTAAGATTGCTGAGACACCAAGAACATCTTCAGCAGGCCCAGTAACAGGGCAGATTCTTTTTGAAAAATTAGATAATTTGTTTTTTATCAGGAATGAAGTGTCACATCTGTTTGATGAGCCCCCCCATTTCTACAAGTACACAGAGGCTGATGAGACCTTAGGGTCAATTTTGAAACATCAGCTTCCTCCTCCAGATACATGGCAAGATTTAATAAAGTTACTTTTGAACCAAAGTTGAGAGGTTAAATCTTTTTCGGCAAAAAGTTTATATTACATATACAGGTAGGCAAAATCCATAACAGCAAGTATGAAGACGCTGAGCCAACTCAGCACAGGCACTCGACCGCAGCAACAACATCAGCAAGCACAGGTGGCAGGGCCAAGAAGACACAAAAAGTAACAGTGGCAGAGCACTTCATTTTACAGTTATGACAAAGCCGCACAGCTGACTCCGCAATGCAAAAAGGTCAAAACATTATCCTGACAGGAGTTAAAGGCTTTTAAGAGTCATTTTTATTTGTAATTACTTCTCATCTACTCTCCATGTACGAGTGTAAGAGATATTTTCCTCTCAGATGACTCAATACCTGAGATATTTCTGTATGAAACCTCTATATATTCCCCCTCGCGTTTGTTTAGAGGGGTTGGACTCCGGATGTAAGAAATCGCCTAATATCTCTTCTGTTATTCTCATATCGTAAACTCTCAGATAGCTAATACAAAGGATAATGGGATTTCTTCAAGCATTGTGTCTCTTGATCTCCTGATGGTGTGTGGCTCAAAGTTGCAGGATTCCTGTGTATTTCATGGCTCAATAAGTTTTCTCATTACTCTCTGTTACATATATGTTTGCTATACTTTCCTGTATCTTTCATGTTTCCCACATGTACTCAATCTCTGAATGGCCAGGAAAAAGAATATTCCCAGGATTTAATCTTTGATTACCCTGAGTTCAATCCTAGCTATTTTCATATGTTTTCTTCAGATAAAGTATTTAAAGAGTAATTCTTCAGTGCTACCTTTAATACTATATCATCACAGTGCTCTGTTGTTTTAGGAATTCGAGTAATTGCTCCTAAGTAATAGACCTCTTTCACACTATCTAGCTTAGTAAAGAAACCTTAATTGCTCTTTGCTAGTTGTTTTCCATACACTATCATAACTCACATTTTGTTTTATGAAATACACACAGGCCCTGTAACACCGGCAACACTTAATTCAAGATCTCAACCACACAACAGCTACAGACCCCATTGCCCAATGGATTAGTTTCACCTGTAGACAGACTCTAAAAGCTATCAGAAGCATCCTCCCAACCAAACATAAAAACAACCAAAAATTCACTTCATAACTAGCCTAAAACTTTGTCAAAAACAGTGACAAACCTTATAGAGAGAGCCCTCTCTGACTACAGCTGGGCTAGAAGCTGTAGCCCAAAGATTGGTTAGTGGTTACCCCGGCCGTATTCCCTAAGGAGTCATAGGGAACAACCTGGGTGTTAACAGGTTCCACCTTTAATATAGACCAGTGAATCACATAATCAAAATATCAGACATACTTCTTAAGAAATGAAACATGTAAAACATCATGGAGTTTCATTGTTAAAGGTAGTTCAAGTGGGTAGGGCACTGGTCCAATTCTCTCAAGGATCTCAAAAGTGTCAAAATACCGAGGTGCCAACTTGGAGCATTATCCAATCCTCAAGGAGATCTTCTTGGCCTTGATGCAAAAGTACACATGCTACCCAACTTGGAAATCTTTAAATACCCTATGTCGATCCACATAACTCTTTTCTTATCATGTCTTAATTACAAATTCCTCTTAATGAATTGCATTTCCTATTCCATCTTTGCCAACATGTATGGTCTAGTAAATATCCTATTCACTTGATCACTCCAGCTGATAGGAGTGCTATAAGTCCACTTATAAAGTTCCTCAAATAGACTCATCTTCAAGGACTCTTGATACCTGTTGTTATATGCAAGCTCTACTAGTGGAAGATACTCTTCCCACTTCTGTTGCTCATGCATGACATATATTCTCAATATGTCCTCAAAATATTGTTAACCCTCTCTATCTATCCATATTCCTATGAATGATAAGTGGTACTAAAAGCCAATTCTATCCCCAAACATACAAATAACTCTTTCGAAAACCAAAAAGTCAAATTGGCATCTTTATCTAATACAATCTTCTTAGCAATCCCATGCAACCTCAATATCTCCCTGATGAAAATATGAGCTATGTCACTAGTTGAGTTCGTAGACTTAACTACAATCAAATGAGTTACCTTGGTCAACCTATCAACGACTACCATAACAAAATCATGTTGCTTTGATGACCTTGAAAAACCTATAATGAAGTCCATATAAATGACCTCCCATTTCCACTATGGAATCAGAATCGGCTACAATAAACCACCAAGATGCTTACACTCTGTGTTTAACTATTGAAACTCAAACATTTCACAAGATACTCAACCACCTCTTCCATTAAGTTGAACCAATGAAAGAACTTCTTAACCGATGTCAACGTCTTTTGATATCCTAGGTGACCTGAATACTACTGAGAAAGAAATTCCCTCAAGATAAGCTTCTTGAGCTCATTGACATATGACACATGAATCCTCTTCCTAAATCTGATGAAGCTATCTGTCATGAGATGATATTACACATTTTGATCACCTGTCATCCTATTGTTGTACCCATAATATTCGTTTTTGTAAGTCTGCTCCATATGAACTCATAAATGCAATGTGATTTAGTTTCACTTCTGCTAAGACCATTGGCAACCTTGTTCTACTTACACTTAATGTACATGATCTCGAAGTCAAACTCATATAGAGTAGCCAATGACCTAGCTTACTTTAAATTCAAATTAGTTTGATCAAATAAGCATCTCAATCGATTGTGATGGCACATCAAAATGAACATTCTTCCAAGAAGATAATGTCTCCACATATTCAATGCATGAATGATATCTTTATTGAATCATAGTATACCACCTGTCCTTCCTATAATAGGAATCCACCAAGTCCTCTCTTGCAAACATTTATACACACCACAAATTATTTATTTAGATTTGAAATCTTCAAGACTAGAGAATATGTAAGAAAATTCTTTAACTAATAAAAATTAGTTACACATTCCTTTGTAGATTCAAACTTCTTTCCTTTTCGCTACAACAATGTAATATGATCAATAATCCATGATAAGTTCTTGATGAACCTCCTGTAGTAATGTTCTAGTCTCATAAATTATCTGACCTCATCCAGATTCCTAGAAGTTACCTAGTCCATGATATCTCTCATGTTTTCAAGATCCACTGTTATACCCTCCTTGGAAACCACATGCCCCAAGTAATGAACTTTTGTCTGGAAGAAACTGCACTTACTAGGTTTGATAAACAATCGATGTTGTCTTAACAATCTCAACACTACTACTAGATGTTCCACATGCTCTTCCTCATTCTTAGAATATATCACTATGCAATCAATGAATACTATCACAAATGTTTCTAGATAAGGGCACAACAAATTGTTCATTAAACACATGAAACTGTCTAGAGAATTAGGCAAACCAAAAGGAACCACAACAAAATCATAATTACCATACTTGGCCCAAAACGTAGTCCTGTGGATGTCCTCTTCCTTAATGTGTACCTGATGATATCCTGATCTCGAGTCAGTCTTTGTGAACATTGTTTCTCCCTTCAACTGATAAAAAAAGTCACAAATCTATGAGAAAGGATACATGTTCTTGATAGTCACCTTGTTCAACAGCCCGTAGTCAATGCATAATCCGAGAGTACCATCCTTCTTCCTCACAAATAACATTGGTCCACCACAAAGTGACACACTTGACCTTATCTATCTTTTATCAAGCATTGCCTTAAGTTGAAACTTCAATTCCACCAACTCTAGAGTGCTCATCTTGTATGGCACCTTAGATGTTGGTGTTTCTCTTAATATCAACTCAATATAAAAGTCCACTTCCTTATGAGTTGGTAACTCTGACATCTCTATTGGAAATACATCCTCAAATTTCTACAAAACTAGATACCTGTTCAAGACCTCAATACCCTCAAAACCCTTCCCTTTTTCACTAGAAATATGAATTTCAAATAATACACATCCTTTCCTTCTATTGTCCTTTGTTTGCATAGATTTAACCATTCTCATTGATGTATCCTTCTTCTTACCCTGCAATATTTTCTTCTCCCCATCATCATCCAAGCATTCAATATCCTTTTCATAGTAATCTACCTTAGCCCTATGAATGTGCAACCAATCATTACACAATAACATACTGTATGATCCCAATGAAAGAACATTTATATGCATTTATATAGAAATACTATTTAACTCAAATACACAAGATATTACCTAATAATGAGCTTTTTTTCTTGGTACCTATAGCCAACTACACCAACGAAGACTCTACATGCACTTATTTTTTCAAGAAACACTTATCCACTAGGTTAGGATTGATATACATATAGTTAGATACAGAGTCAATAAAATATAAACATCTTGATCACAAAGCTCACCTTTCATCTCAATAATATTTCCTTGATGATCAACCTACCTATTATCCAATGTTGCATCAATTTGGGGAACCAACTGTTTGTGCCTCCTGAGAACTGTAAATAAGTGGTCTGCCACCATTATGCTATGGACAATATATCTTGTGATGATCCTTGCCAAAAGTTAAACATTGGAAGGGCTTCCTACCCTTACCGTTGTTCTACTCCTCATAATGAAATCCTTGTCCTCTGTCAACTGCATTGAAATTCATGTGAAACACTACATTTTCCTTGTCATATGTATCTTGACATTTTCCTCTCTTCTTAACTGACATTCCTTTATTCATTTGAGTACCTTTTCAATCATTCTTAGACTTAGTCTAGTGCTTTGATTTATCATAATAGTGCTTCAACTTTCTGATGGCTTCCTCAGGTGATCTCGGCTCATCAAACTCAATGATGTCTTTGAATGATGTTAAGAACCCAATGATGACTCTTTGAATATTTTCTTTTTCCTTCTTAAGATAAGGCACACATCTCAACAACTCCAAGAATATGCTATTATACTCCTCACTGGTCATAGATCCCATCCTCAACTCATAGAATGCCTTTTCCCTATCATCATAGTATCCTTCAACTAGATACTTCTTCTTGAAATACTCTTGAACTAACTCCAAGTCAGCTCCTCTTCTCGAATTCCTTTGACATTATTCACATCTTCCCACCAAAAGTATGTTTTTTATTTTAAGACTAAAAGTAGCTATCTTGGCTTTCAGCTTTTTTGAATAATCATGCAATATGAAAAACTTATTTATCCTAAGAAACCAAGATTCTTGATCTTGTGACTTCTTCCTTTCTCCATCAAATGTAGGGGACTTTGCTTTTTTGAACTCCTATGGAAAGTACCAATTTTCACTCCTATACGGATGGTGGCAGTGTTGACGATGATGTATGTCTAAACCAAGACTAGAATATAACCCATATCATTACCCCTCCTATCAAGTGTACCTAAGAACCTACCATATCTGACTATGACATCCTTATTAAACATGTATCCTATTTGAGGCGTGTTTCCATATGCCCTATTGGTCCTTTCCTTCTATAATAACCCTGGTTAAAAATCCATTTAAAAGTATATAAGACCATAGTCATGGGAAACGTATTCCAAGTTGAATGGTGGGAAAAACATCATAGCGGTTGTTCATTTTGGTTATTATGGCTAAAGGAAATTGACAAAGGAAAAGGCTTTTGGAAATGCAAAATCGAATTTATTAGCATTTTATTTATGAAAATAATGGAAATTAGGAGAAAAGGAAGGTGAAAGGTTATAGGTTGCATGTGAGGAGGAAAATGAAGGAAAATAATGGAAAAGGAAGAAAATAGAGGCCTCATTGATAAAAAGGATTATAACGATCAGTTGGTAGGATTGGTCAGTGTAAGGTTTGTCAATTTAGTTTTGGAGCCCTCTCATTATTATCTCTCTCTCTCTCACTTAGATATTTCGTAGAGCAAACTTGGACGGTGTTGCATACTTGGATTTTTGGAGTAGGAAGGCAAAGGAAGAGAAGGAAAGCACAAGAAGACATCAGGATCAACAACTACAATGAGTTTCACTTGTAGGTACTTAGTAGCATGTATGCTTTCCTCACTAGTTTTGGAATGCATGAAATATGCATGTGTTTTATTGGTCATGATTTGTCATTGGAATAGAAGATTTCTTGGATTGACTGTGGACTTTCCTAGCCCTTCCATTTCCTCAATAGCCATGGTGTTGTGGGTTCCTTTATTTATTTTTCTGGGTGGTTCTCACATTTCCTTTAGCTTGATTTGAGTTATTAGTTATTGGAGCCTTGGTTGAAGAAACGCTTTGGAAGCCTTGTAACAACTTGGGTTGATTTATTAGTCCCAGAGCCTTTGTAGGACAAACAATCTCAAATCCTTATAATAGGTTGGGCTGAGATACTAGTCCTGTAGCCTTGGTTGGACAATTTCTCTCGAGAATTTGGTGGGTTGAGTTACTAGTCCTAGAGTCTTAATTGGAAAAACACTCTAGAGGTCGACAACAATTATGGGTTGAGTTAGTAGTCTTGGAAGCCGGGTTGGAACAAACACTCTAGGGCCCTGTAAGGATTGGATAGAGACCAATATGGTGATGGTTTGGTGATGTCAAACCATGAGGTGGAATCATTGTTTTATGGGTTTAGGTGGATGGCCTTTGGAAACAGTGGATGGTTTTTGATTGCTATGTTATATGAGATCCCACATTCATGCTTGGAATATCGTGCGAGGGTAAATGGCTAAAGAGAGATTTGGCTCAACCACTTTACAATTGGGTGGAACATGGTAGTCCCATGTTGGTTTGGCTTTTGCATCATTAATATGAGGTTATTTCTCCTTGTTCTCTCATGAGTATTATATTGGTTTATATGTGGATCATATAGTTGTGTTTTCCTTGGCATATATGTTTCTGTTATGCTGGTTATGTATATGTTTTGTGATAGTAGCTATGTATGGTTCTCATCATGTTTTTACTTGTAAATGACTGATCAATCTATCTATGACCTAATGGATGAAACTGCAACTAATGTGTTTAGACATCAATGCTTCTTAGTGATTTTCAGATGAGTATGAAACCCCTAGGCTTATATCTATTCTTTACACCTATAGACTACATAGTTGTGATATGTTTGACGAAATTCCTTTCATGGATAGTATGGGTCTAGTCAAAGGATTTTTCAAGTATTTTCATTCTCATCATTGTTTCATTGTTATCTTTCTATTTGAAGGTGTCAAAAAAGTATGGTGAATGACCTTGGATCTGGGCCTGAAAACGTGGCTTAAATCCCAGGGACGCTGGAATAACATTAAGAAAAATATTCCTTAGACGATGGCATGCCTTGTCATGAGAGCGTCCGAACCATCCTAGAGACTATCAGGCCCATAACATGGGAGCATCCATATTTCAAGAGGTCTAAAACCTTAGTGGGACTGAGTGGTTGGTTACCAGAAGCATTGGCATGGTTTTGAGGGGTCATATAGCTGATGTGGAAGGTATGTATGATGTGTTTCCATCGACTCCATTTCCTTAAGGTCACCTAGGAGGTTGAGTAATATCATAGCATCCTCTCATCACATGTTTACATTGGTTGGTTGATTTCTCGGGTAGATGAGGGAGGGGGATGTTACAAAGTGGTTTCAAACCATGGTTCACCCCTCGGACTAGATGAGTTGTGTGTTGGTCATGCATTCATGTCAGTTGAATATGTGTTTCTTGTGTTATAATACCATGTGCTTTTGCATTTGCATGGTGTTGATCATTGTAGTGGTTATGTCGCCATGTGAAGGTTGATGGTGTTGTTATCATGAGTGTATTCTTGTATATGTATTTGTTATTCATATCAATGTCTATATGTTGTTATGCACGCATTGTCATGGTGATGGTTATGCATGTGTGGTAGGTTAAACATGCGTTGTGTCATCATTGTATGCAATTAGGTCATCATGATGATATTGGTATGTTAGCATGGTAATGTGTTGGCTTAGAGAGAGAAGGAGATGCATATCATTAAAGGGAAGTTGCAACAATGGACTTTGGGGTAAGAGCAGATCATAATACAAGTATTGTATGCTTGGCATCCATGTATGTTAGTTGATTAGTAGAGTCATATGCAGACGTGTCAAATAGTCATGAGTGATAGTAACATGTGGTTGTATGCATTGTTATTGTTTTTAATGTTAGATAACTTGTTATGATTATGTTATATATTATATGTTGTTCATGAGTATGATATAGGTTAACTTGTTGTTGTTATATGCTAGTAACTTGATGATTAGGGTTATTACATTAAGATCTTGATGTTATATGTATCATACTAATTTAGATTGGTCTATGAAAACGGTTAGGGTTATGACATTGAGGTATGATTTAATATCTTGTGATATTATGTCATACTAATTTATAGTGACTATGCAGATGTGATTATTATCTATTTATGATAATTTTTTATGAGTTTATGATGTAAACATGTTAGCTAGTTACTATTATGGATATCATGACCTTGTTTATGATTGAGTTGACATGTCTTCAAGTTATATCATGCTAACTATATTTATTTTACAGACAAGATAACCTCCCTTGGGATGCATTAAGGTATGAACTTGCTTACGCTGTCTATTTTATGCTTAAATGTTTTATTATGTCACCTATTTGGTGTTTGAGTATCAGTGTCTATTTTTTGTATATCTATTGTTGAATATTTGACTAATTAAATGATATGAGTATGTGTTCAAACGATCTTGTTTTAAGATTATTGTGCTAGCGCATATGTGTTGAGAAAATTGATATGTACCTCAGTGTAGTAGGTGATAGTTGCAACATTATGTCTAATGACTATGAGTTGACTATGTATTATGACATCTTTGTTAGTCGTGGTAAAGGCTGATTTCAAATTGATAGATATGACTGATTGATACTTGGAACATTTTGTTAACATGTGTAATGAACTACAGAAACATGTGTGGTATTAGCATGACAAGGTAATAGTTTATGTGTTTATATAAGTAACAATTGGGTGATGTGCCAATACATATCAAGCGTCAATTGCAACAAGAAAAAAAGGTAAAATAAAGGAATTGGGCAAGAATTCCCTTGGCTATATTTGGAAACCCTAATTCCAAATGAGTGAGTTCTTTGCATAAAAAAAGTTTTCTTAACCTTAATCTTGTCTGAAATCACGTGGATATGTGCTAGATTCATGAACATGTACTTGACATATATATTAGCTAGTCAGTAGTTATGGGTTGATTTTCCAAGGGAATTGGAGTCCCTTGAGAGATGCCATGCATGTGTTTAGTTGCAAGAAACATGCTTGGAACAACAAGGTAAGGTAACTAGTGTACTGTTATGTTTATTTATGCACTGGCATTTATGTGTTGATGCTATTATGATGAAAGACATTGCATGGAAAAGAGGCTTCCATGAAATTTTGAAGAAGAATCAGGTTGGTATTTCCCTTGGAAGCATTAGGAACCATGGGGACTGAGTCACCGCGTCCGTTCCCAGTCTTGTGTTTTTGATAATTTCATGATTTGTTATGATTGATTGTAGTTTTGTTTACATATTCTGCATGCACATGCCACTTTGTTTGTGGTGTCGTATTGTTGTTGGTTTTCCATGATTTCCTTCTTCTTTACTTATCCATATTGCATTTATTGTTTTAAGAGCCTTGGGAATTGGTTGGGAAGGAGGAAGTACATGGAGCTTTTGGAGAGCTTTGTGGTACTCGAGAGGTAAGGTAAGACCTGAATGAATCTCAGTGCATGTATAAGGGCAGTTGAAGCCAAGATTATGAAAACTACTTGGACCGGTTGGGTTCATTAATGTAAATGGATGGTGCAGGACAATTATGATAAAGATAATAGGAAAGGTAATGTGAATGGATTTGAGGAGTCATATGCCTTGGCTATGTTGGGAATGATTATTCTCAATGTTGTGCATGGTGTGCATGGATAAAGGGAATTGTCATGACTTGGACATTATGATATTTGGTAACTATGTTATTGTAACATCCCTGGTGAAAATTCATGTATCAAAAGTTAATAAAGGAAAAATAAGACCACGGGTAAGGGATACATATTCCAAGCTGAATGTTGGTCAAAAATATCCTTGTGGGCATCACTGGATATGTGCATTTTGGCTAAGGAAAATTGGCAAATGCTAAGGAAAAGGTATTAAAAGGAAAAAAGGCATTTTGGCACATTTATTTATGAAAATAAAGAAAATTAGGAGAAAAGTAATGTGAAAGGTCACAGGCTGCATGTGAGGAGGAAATTGGAGGAAAATAATGGAAAATGAAGAAAACCGAGGCCTCATGCATGAAAAGAATTCTAAGGATCAATTCATAGCTTTTGTCAAGTTCAAGTTTGGAGATCTCCCATTACTCTCTCTCTCTCTCTCTCTCTCACTCTCTTGGTCACTTAGAGTTTTCTTGGAGCACTCTAGTTTGGAGTAAGAAAAGGAAAAGCAAGAAAAGGAAAGGAAATGAAAGCAAGGATCAAAGAAAGGATAGTAGGATCAAGTAGCTTCAGCAAGAATACTTGCAGGTATCCTTTTGCATGTGTGATTTCCTAGCTTGTTTGGACATGCATGGATTTTCATGTTGGTGTATGGTTCTCTTGTTGTCAGTGGCATGGTTTTTTTGGGTTATGATAATGGATTTCAACCTAGCCTAACATCTTTCTAGATTCCATGGTATGTTGGGATGTTTATTTCTGTTTTTTAGATTTGGAATTGTAAGATGGATTTTGGAATCCGGGGTGAAGGTGGTCTCAAGGCTCACTCCGAAAGGCCTAGGAATCCCTTGACCAATTTTGTCAGGGTAGATGGTAAAGCTAGAGGGAGAAGCCTCAATTTAGGGCCTAGTGAAACAGGTTTGGATTGCGGTAAAGTCTAAGAGACAGGGACATAGAAACTTTCGCAAGGATAATGATGGATTCTAAATGGCATTCCAAGTTCTGTTTAGTTGTGATCGGAACATCAATTTTTATGTGATCATGGGTTGGTGAGGGTGGAGGTGGTTCAACCTCTGGATTCCTTTGGTTGTTCTTTGATTGGTTGTTCTACGAGGTCCCACATTCATGCTTGGAATATGACATGTGGGTGACTGGCTGAAAGAGATATTTGGTTGAGCCATGTCTATGGTCGGGTGGTATGTGGAAGTCCTGAAATTGATCAGATTTGCCTATGATTAATAAAAGATAAGTTCTCTTACTTTTGAACTGATTTATATGTGGACTTTATGCCTATCATATCCCTGATATTTATATTGTTTTATGGTGGCTATAAGAATGTTTGAATGACTGGCTCATGTCATGGTTATTTCATATATTTACTTGTAACTATTGAATGGATGGATGCAATACCTAATTGATGATGTAGTAGTTCAATAGAGAAGGAGGTGATCCTTGTGGCGATGTTTCATAAGTTGTTTAAGTCATTTATCCTCTATCTTGTATCCTAGACCTGTTAGTTGCATTAATGCTAAGTGTTTGGTAGAGCGTCAGTCCTGATTGGGCATGCTTAGGCCTAGTCTTGAGGCTGATTTTTGAATGATCAACATTGTCATTATGTCTTAATGAATTCTCTAAGTTACAATAAGTTATGGGTAGAGGCCAGTATTATACGCTAGAAATGTGGCTTAAATCCAGGGGTTGCTAACACATAACTAGAAATTCTGGTCCATAGTCGCTGGAAGGTAGGACTGTGAAAGTGAATTTAGGTTGCTTGCCTCTTCCTTGCCCATAACATGAGAGTGAATATGGACTAAGAGCTAAACAATAGTAATGGGACCTAGGGACAAGTTGTATAAGTGCCTAACTTGTCTCCTAAGGGTTTTGTTGATGATGCTGGATGACTTTATGTGATGTTCTATCAATTCCACTTCCTTAAGATGACATAGGTGGTCGAATATGATTGTAGTAGCATCTCTCCTCTTGTTTACCCTGTTTGGCATGATTACTTTGGGTAGACCTGGGATGGGGTGTTACAGATTGGTATCAAAGCCTGGTTATGCCATCTTTGGGTCATATGTGGTGCTACAAATATGGATGAATGTGTTGGCTATGCATGCATGTTAGTTGCATGTGTGGCTCTTACACTTGCATTTCATGTGCTTGTTTCACTGCATCATATTGATCATGGTAGCAGTAAGGTTATCATAATGAACTTGATGCCAATTTTATGTAATGTAATGACTATATGACTGGTTATACAATTATATGCAACTTGATTAAATCCTTTTACATTGGGTTGCATTCTTGATTACATGCATCAGTATTTTAGGTTGATTGAAACAATTCATCGCTTATGCCTGACTACGTGCGGTTATGTGTATGTGTAGTTGATTAGATATTGCTTATGTAGGTGAATAGTTGCGTGAGGAACTGTGTATACTGGAGTAATGGTTTTTGTCATGCATGAAGTCATAGCATGTGTTGTTGATATGGCCTTGCATTGGTGAGTGGACCCTAGTTAGTATGATGGTTATTCGTTGATGCACTTATTCATATATGTCTATATGTTATTAAGGTTATGTTGTACATGCATCAAGTTGATTTGATGATCTTGCAAACAAATTATCCTCCACGAGTTATGCTAAGGTACATTGATTTATGATGATTTGGTTTAGCTAACATAGTATGCCTTGCAAGAAGAGATTAGATGGCTGGCAAGGTGGTAGACTACATAGAATCTCCCTACGCATTAGATGGGCAGCATTGTGTGGGGCAATCTTTTGACTTGGCAGACACATTGAGAAGCCTGGAGGAAGAAATAAGGAGTTGCAAAGTAGACAATGAAAAAATCATGCAAGCACAAGGGAAACAAGTAGAGGTGAATGCAATATTACTTCAAAGTTTGTCAGATTTGTAGTGACAAGGACTTTTTTAGATCAACCATGGACATGAGGACCTAACTAATGGGGCATATGGTAGTATATATCATAGTAGACATAGGTCAAATATATCCGACACTATCAGAGATGGAAGGATGTTGGACACTCTAGATAGGAGGGGTGACAGACACAGGTATTACTGTAGTTCAGGTTTTGATAGAGATCATGATCATCATCACAATCATTCGTACTGGAGGAATGATGGGAGTAATTTCAAATGGAATGAGTTAAATATGGAAAAGCCATCTACCTTTGATGGAGAGATCAAGAAATGACAAGATGTGGAGGCTTGGTTGCTTGGCATGAGGAAATTATTTATATTTAATGATTACTTAGAAAACATGAAAGTAAGGATAGCCCTTTTCAGTCGCAAAGGTAAAGTGGATATTTGGTGGGAAGACATGAAGAATTTCAAGGAGATACATGACGATGATTTTACTTGCATGCATTTAAAAGGCTCTTTAAGAAGAAGTACTTTTGTGAGAGATACTATGATGACAGAGATAAGCAGTTTTATGTGTTGTAGATGGGTTCTATGGAAAATGAGGAGTATAGTAGTAGATTTTTGGAGTTTTTTAGATATATGACTTACCTCAAAAAGCAGAAGCCCAAGGTTACAGATTCATAAGTGGATTTCCAGTTGCATACACAAACCAGAATGAGTTCGATGAGCCTAGATCATTGGAGGAGGCCATCCAAAAGTTGAAGCATAGTTATGAGTAGATGAAGTGCAAAGTTGATCCGATGAATGACTTGAATAGAAACAAGAAAAAGAAATGAAAATGACCACCAATGTGAGGAATACATTAAGATGCAAGTGATAAAGATAATGCAGTTCCTTACAATAATTTCAATATAGCTGAGAAGGGATATGGAGAGTAGTAGGCTAGAGGCAATGGTAAGGAACCATTGCATTGTTGAATATGTTGTAAGGATCGTCATAAGAAGGATTGTCTATAGTATCAGAGTGGTGCTAGACCCATATGTACAGTTCTAAGGAGGCACATACAGTTGCTGATGTTGGTCATTCCTTGGATTTATGCAATTGTGGAAAACAGTCAAGCGGATCATTAAGAATCGATCATTGAGATGGATGGTAAGCTTTGTGGTCAAGTTGTTTCAATTTTGATTCATTTTGGATCTAAATATAGTTATATTAATCTTGACCTAGTGGATAAGTGTGGTTTAAGAAAATAAGTGCATGCAAAATCTTGGTTGGTACAGTTGGCTACAGGTACAAAGAAGAGAGTTCACCATTGGCTAAGAGCTTGTGCATTTGAGTTAAATGGTATGCCTACATCAATGCATTTGAATGTATTTCCATTGGAATCATATAGTATACTTTTGGGTATGGATTAGCCATACCTTTACGGAACCAAAGTGGATTTCTTTGACAAGGCCATTGAGTTTGTTGATGATAATGGAGAAAAGAGGACCTTGCAGGGAATGAAGAAGACTACATCAGTGATGATGGTTACCGCTATGCAGGTTAAGCGTAGTTTCATAAAAGGTTGTGTGATGCTTGTAGTACACATTTGCAATGACAAGGGTAAGAGGTTGAGGATGCTGATGTGTTGAGTAGGTACCCATTATTGTAGTAGTTTCAGGATGTATTGCCCGAGGACATTTCAGAGTTGCCACCTCATAGGGAGGTAGGCTTTTCTATTGAGTTAGTGCTAGGGGTTGCTCCAACATTGAAAGCACCTTATGGTATTAGCAAAACTGAGTTGGTAGAGTTAAAGTTACAGCTAAAAGAATGTTGGACAAAGGATACATCAGACCCAACATATAATCTTGGGGCACACCAGTTTTGTTTGTGAAGAAGAAAGATGGTATTCTTGGATTGTGCATTGAGTAGATGCATCCGAACAAGGTAACTATCAAGAATAGGTACCATTTTCTGATCATTTATGATTTGTTTGATCAGTTGAAGGGAGAAATAGTGTTCTCTAAGATTGATGAGAGATTGAGATACCATCAGGTGCTCATCAAGGAAGAGGATATCTTCAAGACTGCATTTATGACCAGGTATGGGCATTATTATTTTATTGTTGTTCCATTTTGTTTGACTAATGATCCAACTACATTCATGTGTTGCACCCTTAGTTGGACAAGTTTGTTATTGTATTAACTGATGACATACTGGTATACTCTAAGAATGAGGAAGAGCACACCAGCCATTTAGCAATATTGTTGATATTTCTAAGACAACATCAGTTGTATGCTAAGCTTATAAAGTATAGCTTCTTTTAAACTGAGGTAAACTACTTAGTACATGTTGTCTCCAAGGAAGGCATAGCTCTAGATCCAGAAAAGATGAAGGCCATCATGGAATAGAAAACTCCAAAGAGTGTAGGGGAGGTGAGATCCTTCATGGGATTAGCAGGTTACTATAGGAGGGTCATCAGAAACTTCTCACACATTGCATATCGTATCACATCCTTGCAGTGGAAAGGTAAGAATTTTGCATGGACAGGGAAATGGGAAGATAGTTTTCAGCAGCTTAAGAAGTTGTTGACACATGCATCAGTGGTAAATATTAAGGATCCAGACATGGAGTTTGTAGTGTGTACAGATGATTGCAAGAGGGGACTTGGTAGAGTTCTCATGCAAGAGGGGTAGGTGGTGTGCTATGAGTCATGGAAACTGAATGAGCATGAGAAGAAATATCCAACCCATGATCTTGAGTTAGTAGCGATTATACATGCATTGAAGATGTGGAGACATTATCTTCTGGGCATGAGGTTTACATTGATGAGTGATCATAGTGAATTGAGGTATTTTCTTGACCAGCCGATTTTAAATGCTAGGAAAGCTATATGGTTGGATACCCTTAGTGAGTTTGACTTCGAGATCAGATACTCAAAGGGAAGGAGAACTAGGTTGAAACATTCTCTTAGCAGGAAGGTACCAATAAATCATATAGCAATGATAAGCTCCTTTGGGACATAGTTATATGGTAGTATCTTTCAAGTAGGACAACGAGATGAAAAATACATGGAGATCATGCACAAGTTACAACAGAGCACAAGTAAAAGCGTAGGTATAGGTATAGGTGATTAGGATGAAGACTATCGTCTCACGACAGATGGCTTGGTGAGGTTTTGAGGCAACATATATATCTTGAATTGCAGTGACCTAAAAAATCTTATTTTGAGATATTTTCATGTGAAACCATATTCGGGTCATCTAGGATATGATAAGACATTGGAAACGATGAAAACATTTTACTATTGGATGAATTTGAACAAGGAAGTGGCTTAGTTCATGGATAGATGTTTAGACTATCAACATGTAAACACGGAATGCAAGAATCTAGGTGCTCTACTAGAGCCTATTGTGATTCTGAAATGGAAATGGGAGGTTGTTTATTTTATCACTTCGTCATTTCTTAAGTTTGTGAAAAAAATTACAAAGGTAACCATAAAAACTCTTTGGAAGCTGGGAATATATCCCTTCCAGTTTCATAGAGGGATATGTCTTTATGATTTAGCTCTATTCGATTAAAGATATTAGGATTACTATTAAAGTTACGTTTGGGTTTTTCGTGTTGTTGGGTTGAAACTGGGAAGAAAGGCCATTGGGAAAATGGAGTCATAGGTTTGAGGTGATCAAATACAGAGTTTGCATGCTAAACTTACAAAGCAGGTTTGGAAAATTCATTGGATCCTTTAAGATATATGGTGTGAGGGAGAGGAAAAGATTTAGAGATCCAATTAAAAATAAAGCAGTTAAGAATTTTGATTTTAATATTCAATGGAAAACATAAAAATTATTCTTAAGCTAGAGATAGAGTGTACATTCAAACAAATTTTGTTATCTATCTTCTTAGAATAATTCAGATTTTTAGAATCACACATGAGAATAAAAAAAACAAATTTACAAAGGGAGATGCACTTCACCAACAAAAATGACACAATAATCCTGTAACGATTGCATTGTATTACTGAAAATCTGATCAATGGTGGCTTTGTCAGCTACTTTACAATATAAGTCATTTTCTTCAAACAAGTCCCAACACCTATTACTTCAATTGATAAAGTATTTATACAAAAATTTCACAAAATATCTTGATTCAAAATATGAACATTTATTACAAATATCTTAGAATTTTTTACAAAAATAGGACTAAAATAAAGGACATTCAGAACTAATGAATCTACTTGGCACTATATTTGATGATTTATGGTGGAAAGGAACACCAATTCAAATTTTATAGCAAGTCTTATTTGATTAGGTGGCATCGACGTCACTAACTTCCCATGAGATTTTTCCGCACGAATTTCTCACAAATATGACGCAGTGATCCCTAGCAATATCTCAACCCATGACATATGTGCAAAGATGGAGATAGGTTATCGTAGAGGAGGATGTTACGAACAAAAATGTCAGTCATTTTTTCAAAATTCATTTTCATTCGTTTGAAAACCACATTTAAAAACAATGGCTTAAAATAAGAAATACCTGGAAAGTAGGCCTTAAAATATTCACGCGAATCTCCTAAACCATAATAGCTGTTAGAAAACTGAGACCAAATTTTTTAAATGGGTTTATTATGGGAAAAACCTCTTTAATTTTTGAGAAAATCATTTTATTTGTTTGGAAACAATGCTCGAAATCATTTTGTTGTATAGGAAAAAACATAGTTTTAACTGATTATTTTTCCAACTTAGTGCTGATTTCAATTTGCCAACATTCACTATTGATATGGCAGGATTGGGATGAAATGGATATATGACATGGAGGTGGGAAATGCCATGGAGGTGGGTGATAATGTAGAGGGGCGTGCAGTCAAAAATGGAATACTTTTCAGAAGCGGGGAGGGGGGACGTGATGAGTGAAAAGGAAAGTGTGGGGTGCAAAACATAGTGGTGGTGACACATAGGAGAGTGGGTCCAACCCTTTCGGACCCCCCTGGTGCTGTGGATAAAATACAATGGAGTTTGGGGTCCCTCGAAAACAGTCCATGTTGTTAATTCGGGTGTTGGAGATCTCAACTGTTACTTCTTTCACAGTTGATAATCATATGCTGACAAAAAAATTTGGTCGCATTCCAACTTTATTAAAACCTAAAATTTAGTTCCAAGCACCTTATTAAAAAAATTTGATCATTTTTAAATGACACAATTAATTATTATAAGCATGATTACTATTCTAAAACATATCTAATAAACCGTAAGGGTGCATTTTGTCTTGCAAGACCCTTATTTACTTTTTCTATTTTTTTCTTGGAAATAAATTGCAAGATAAAAATTTATCTACAATATCATCATATACACAAATTATAGCTACAATAAAGTCATCCTATAAAATATAGGACTCTAATAGTGGCTCCAAATCGAGATGGCATCCTCCCCCTGAGGTGCCAAAGAACAATGTAGACTAGTAATGTGGTCCATTGGGCTTAACCCAAGCATGCATCATGCTCTGTGATGACACCACTAGAATAGAAAAACAATTGATTATTTGTTCTAATCCTCAAACTAAACCAAATCCATTCTTCAAACTACAATAAGAATTGTATAATGAAAAAACTGAAAAACATTGTTACAAACTGAAATTGAAAATACTACAAAGATGCTCAGAGTACTGAGCTTATTGGCACACAATTACCTACCCTACATTGTTGAGAAGTTGCTGAATCAAATGACAAAAAAGTGCTAATAAAGCCAGCCAAGTAGTTCCTGAAATAAGTGAGCTGCTTGACTATGCTTTAACAAAATCAAAGCTAGAATACATAGTAAAATGAGAACCGATGATGGATCTACTTCTCATAGTAAAAACACGATTGAAAACTCAAGCTGAAAAGACCCTTCATGTAGTTCACTAAAGGATCAATAAAGAAATGATATATTAGTTGATCCTTCAGGTATTCAATGACGAATTTAACATGGATGAGTTTTCCATTTGTGTCTTCAATGTTAAACCACGATTCAAACTATACAGTGTCAGTCTTGTGTTTAAAAACATAACAGTCATCAATATGAAAATCAAAGGGCACTACAATCTCCTCTCATTTTTCAAAGGAAGATCTTCAAAGAACTGATTTAGATCTTGGAAACTATAGGACTGAATTTGAGTATCTAAGAGTTCAATATCCTTCTCAAGTCTTTTCAAAAAATAACTCAAGAAAACAAACTTTAAATTCGGACGAAATTTGCATGATTTCAAACAATAAAACATGACCATGGAAAAAACTTAATCAATTTGAAAATATGCAAACTCATCCCATAATTCTTTCAAAGATTCAATATAAAGATAAACTTTTACATATCCTAACATTGTGACCAATGCAACAACCAACTATACAATTTAAGCTCTGGATTCTTCCGTAAGTGGAGTTGCCATGAAATATTTTAGCTCTAGATTCCTGAACATTGAATAGAAAGGTGAATTTTTCAGCCTCCATATGTGCGACTGCTGTCCACAACCAACAAGCAGATCTAAAATTTGATAATATTTCCTAGGGAAGAAAGAACATTCAGAAAAAAGAGTCACATGTTTTACGTGATAAAATATAGATTTTATATGCTAAAATTATAAGGAACGTTATGCAAATTCATTGGATCCTCTAAGATCTATGGTGTGAGGGAGAGGAAAAGATTTAGAGGTCCAATTAAAAACGAAGTAGTTAAGAATTCTGATTTTAATATTCAGTGGAAAACATAAAAAATATTCTTAAGCCAGAGACAGAGTGTACATTCAAACAAATTATGTTCTTTATCTTCTTAGAATAATTCATATTTTTAGAATCAAATATGAGAATAAAAATAAAACAAATTTACAAAGAGAGAAGCACTTCACCAATAAAAATGATGCAAGAATCATGTATGATTGCACCGTATTACTGAAGATAGAATCAATGGTGGCTCTATGAGATGATTTACAATACAAGTCCTTTTCTTCAAATAAGTCCCAACACCTATTAATTCAATTGATGAATTATTTATACAAATTCTTCACAAAATATGTTGATTCAAAGTATCAAGATTTATTACAAATATCTTAAAACTGTTTACAAATATAGGACTAAAATATAGGACATTAAAAACTAACTAATCTACATGGCACTATCTTTGATGATTTATAGTGGTAAGGAACATAAATTTGAATTTTATAGCAAGTCGTATATGATTAGGTTGCATTGAAGTCAGTAACTGCCCATGAGCTTTTTCCTCACGAAATTTTGAAAATAGGTTCCATTGATCCCTTTGAATAACTTAACACATGATAGTTATGCAAAAACTAAGATAGTTTTTGTATATGAGGATGTTATCAACAAAAACCTTTTTCCATTCCTGAAAATTCATTTTCGTTGGTCAGAAACCACATTTTAATACAGTGACTTAAAACAAGAAATTTCTGGAAAATATGCCTTCAAAGATTCACGAGAATCCCGTAAATCATAATAGCTATTAGAAAACTGAGACATATTTTTTAAATGTGTCCTTACTAGAAAAAAACTCTTTCAATTTTGAGAAATTTGTTCTTATTTTTTTGGAAACCATGCTCGAAATAACTGCATTGTATAGGAAAAAACATAGTTTTAACTGATTATTTTTCCAACTCGGTGTTGACTTTAATTTGCCAACATTCACTATTGATATGTCGAGGTTGGCATGAAATGGATATTTGATGTGGAGGTGGAAGGTGAAATGGAGGTGGGGTATAATGTGGAGGGGTGAGTGGTCAATGCTAGAAGACTTTTCATGGGTGGGGGTGCGAAACGCGGTGGGGGTGACATGTAGAATAGTGGGTCCAACCCTTTCGAAGTCCCCCCCCCCCCCCCCCACATGGATAAAACAGGATGGAGCTTAGTGGTTCCCAAAAACACTACCCTATCGTTGATCAGGGCAAGGTTGATCTCAACCGTTCCTTATTACGGAGTTTATAATCATATGCTGACATAACATTTTGGTCGCATTCAACCTTTATTAAAACCTAAAATTTAGTGTCAAGCACCTTATTACAAATTGTTAATCATGTTTAAATGAAACGATTAATTATTATAAGAATGATTATTATTCTAAAACATATCTAATTAACCCTAAGGGCACATTTTGTCTTGTAAGCCCCTTATTTATGTTTTCTATTTTTTTCTTGGAAATAATTTGCACGATAAAAAATTATTTACAATATCATCATATACACAAATTACAACTACAATCAAGTCATCCTAGAAAATATAGGACTCTAAAAATTTCCATGGATTTCATCACAAGTCTTCTGAGGGAAGTGAAGCAACATAACTCTATTATGGTTGTGGTTCATAGGTTGAGCAAGTTAGCTCACTTCATTTCGGTGAAGGCTACATATTCAGCCAGTGAGTTAGCACATGTGTTCATGAGAGAGATAGTGAGACTACATGGTGTTCCAAAGAAGATTGTGAGAGACAGGGATGCAAATCTCACTTCCAAGTTTTAGAAGGAACTCTTTGCAGGCTTGGGTACAGGATTGGCCTTCAACGTAGCTTATCATTGGCAGACATATGGTTAGATAGAGAGGTTCAACATGGTATTTGAAGATATGATGAGGATGTACGTGATGCACCAGTAGAGGAAATGGGAGGAGTATCTTCCATTAGTGGATTTTCCATACAATAATGGTTATTAGGATTCATTAAGGATGATTCATTTCGAGGCATTGTATGGATGGATTCGTAACACTCCCATTCGCTGGAGTGATCTAGTGAACAACGTAGTTATTGGAATGGATGTGTTGATATACATGGAGCAAGAAATGAAAGTTATAAAGAAGAATTGAAAGGTAGAACATGGTAAACAAAAGCATTTTGTGGATCAACACATGGTGTTCAAAGAGTTACATGTTGGGGAGAATGTGTATTTGTGCATCAATCCCAAGAAAATCTCTTTGAGGATTGGTCAATGGGCCAAGTTTTCGCTACAATATTGCAGGCCTTTTGATATCCTTGAGAGCATTGGACCAGTGGCATATCGACTTGCACTACCTCCAACAATGAAAATCCATGATGTTTTCGATATTTCATTGTTTAAGAAGTATATAAAGGATGGATGATGTTATTGATTGGTTTGTATTGTAGGTGGAGCAAGAAGGAGGGTTCCAGCCAGAGCCTCAATGCATATTGCAACAAAAAAATCTCATGCTCTAGAACAGATACATAGAGCAAGTTAAATTGAAGTGGAAGCACTTTGGGCCTGAAGAAACTACATGGGAGATGGCAGATTACATGTGGGCCCTATATCCTTCATTGCTTACAGTTGGGGAAAAGAAAATTTGGTTTGATGTTGGTTTATGTTTGGCATATGTTTTGCTGATGTTTTCATATTTGTAGATGTATATGGATGTAAATAGCGCCATGAGCTAAGTCATCAAGGTCCAATAAGCAGTATGGTTATTATCTTGTCATGTTGTCATGATGTTTTTCTTTTGAGTAGGTCTTTCATTGTAAACACTGTAGCGAGCTAGGTTATAAAGATCCATAGGTAATATGTTTGCTTTTTAGCAGTGTTGTTGAGGTCTTGGTGTGGTTTAACACCGAGGATGGTGTTCCCCAAAGGGGAGAGTTGTGTAATAACCCTAGGTAAAATTCATATAACAAAAGTTAATAAACACAAAATAAGACCACGGGTAAGGGACACATATTCCAAGCTAAATGTTGGACAAAGATATCTTAGTGGGAATCACTGGATGTGCGGTTTTGGCTAAGTAAAATTGGAAAAAGCTAACATAAAATCATTGAAAGAAAAAAAAAATTGCACATTTATTTATGAATGTAAAGGAAATTAGGAGAAAAGTAAGTTGAAAGGTCATAGGTTTCATGTGAGGAGGAAATTGAAGAAAAATAATGGAAAATGAATAGAAATAGAGGTCTCATGCATAAAAGGGCTTCTAAGGATCAGTTCATGGCTTTGGTCAAGTTCAAGTTTGGAGCTCTCTCATTATTCTCTCTCTCTCTCTCTCACTCTCTTAGTTACTTAGAGTTTTCTTGGAGCACTCTAGTTAGGAGGAAGGAAAGGAAAAAAAGGGAAAGGAAAGGAAAAGCAAGTAAAGTAAAGGGAAAATAAGCAAGGATTAATGAAAGGAAAGCATGATCAAGTAGCTTCAACAGGAATACTTGCACGTAGGCTTTTGGATGTGTGATCTCCTAGCTGATTTGGACATGCATATCTTTGAATGTTGGTGTATTGTTCTCTTGTTGTTGGTGGCATGGTTTTGTCGAGTTATAATAGTCTATTTTAGCCTAGTCTAACCTTTTTCCAGATGCCATGGTATGTTGGGATGTTTGTTTCTTTTTTTGAGCTTTTGAATTGTTGTATGGATTTCAGAATCCGAGGAAGAAGTGGTATCAAGGTTCATTCCCAAAGGCCTCGGAATCCCTTGACTAATTTTGATGGGATACATAGTAAAGCATGTGGGATAAGTATGTATTTAGGGCCTAGTGATCTAGACTTCGATTGCAATAAATCTTGAGAGAGATGGAGAAAGAAAATTCCTCAAGTATAGTGATGGATTCTGGATGGCATTCCAAGTTTTGTTTGGTTATGATCAGAGCATTGATTTTGGTGTGATAATTGTTTGGTGAGTGTGGAGGTGCTTTAACATTTGGATTCCCTTAGTTGTTCTTGGATTAGTTGTTCTATGAGATCCAACATTCATGTTAGGAATATGGCATTGGAGTGACTATCTCAAAGAGAGATTTTGTTCAACCATGTCTGTGGTTAGGTGGTACGTAGAAGTCCTGAACCTCGTCAAATTTTCCTATGATTAATATAAGGTAAGTTCTCTTAATTTTTCATTGATTTATATATGGTTTTGATGGTTTTCATATCTCTAATATTTATATGGTTTTATGCTGGCTATAAGCATGGTTAAATGATTGGTTCATGTCATGGTTATTTCATATATTTACTTGTAACTGTTAAATGGATGGATGCAATACCTAATTGATGATGTAGTAGTTCAATGGCAAAGGAGGTGATCCTTCTAGTTATGTTGCATAAGTTGTTTCAGTAATTTATGCTCTGTCTTGTATCCTAGACCTGTAGGTTGCATTGATGCTAAGTGTTTGACATAATTTTAGTCCTATTTGAGGATTCTCAGGCCTAGTCCTGAGGGTGATTTTTGATTGATCAACATTAGCATTATGTTTTAATGAATTCTAGAAGTCACAATAAGTTTTGAGCAGAGGCTAGGATTCTAGGCCAGAAAAGTGGCTTATGTCCTAGGGTCACTAGCACAAAATTGACAATTTTAGTCCACAGTTGCAGGTAGGAAGGCCTGTGAGAGTGAACATAGGATGTTGTTCACTCCCTTTCCCATATCACGAGAGGGGATATTAGCTAAGAGCTACAGAATATCAATGGGACCCAGGCACAAGCTGTCTGAGTGGGTGACTTGTCTCCGAAGGGTTCTGTTGATGATGCTGGATGACTGTAGGTGATTTTATATTGATTCCACCTACTTAAGGTGACATGGGAGGTCGAATATGATTATAGTAGCATCTATCCTCATGTTTACCCCAGTTGGCATGGCTACTTTGGGCAAACCCGAGAGGGGGTGTTAAAGTTATGATCTTGATTACACTAATATTTATATATGTATGCATCTATGTATGTATGTATGTATGTCGTGTTTGATAAGGTCATCTTGGATCGTGATTATTTTATGATAATATTTATCTATATGTATCTATGTATCTATGTAACTGTATGAGAGGGCTTTCAAGGATCATTTTAGTGGAAGAGTGATTTCTTATGTAGGTGAGTGGCATGAAGAGGTTCCTAGTCTTATGAGGAATCAAGTGGAAGAGTAACCTTGAAAAATCTATGAGGTCAGTATCATGTGAATATGAATTAATATTATGTTATTATATTATGTTTATGTTATGGATAGGCTACGCTGAGGGATACATTAACAAAATGAAAGATGTGTGGTATGTGACATGCTCAGAAAAGCCTGGATATGACACTAGAAGGAGGGTTGTTTGGTAGATATAGTGTGGTTTTGGACATGTGGTAATATTGTTGTGCATGTATTGTATATGTTGTACATGTTGCATTTGGGATGTTGTGCGCATGCAGTGTTGTGCATATATAGTCTGTGTACATGTTGTTTATGCAATATTATGTATAGTATGATATAAATAGTGTTGTAAAAATGTTTCCTATGTAGTTGTTGGCTTGAGGGGGCCTAACCCGGGTTCAACATTAGTTAGACAAACAAATACTTACACTAATAGCCGTTTCGGCCTCAACATGTGGAGCGCGAACTCAAGTCTCACCCAAAGCAGTATAGGGGGATGCTGGAACCAAGTTTCCACACCCAGAGATCGTTGTGATGTCGGTTCTTTCTAGATATAGCTACCTTGGTGAAGCTTGCTTAGCCCTCTATTCCACCCTTCAACACCTTCGTGAAAGGGTACAATTCGCTTTCGCACAGCCCTAACCTGCAGCTCAGGGACTTTTACACTACTAGGGTAGTGAACTGTGATATATCCAAAACTAGGCTAAGCGTCTTACTTATATTATTAACCAACCTTAGTTAGCTTTGCGTAAATAGATGTTTTAAATTGTGTTCACTTAACCAACACATTTACATACATTCGTGCATCATATAAGCATTATAAGTGAAATTCATACCCAATATAACAAGATGCATAAACAGGAAATAAACACACAAAAATTGTAGAATACTTCTATTTATTGATAATTCCGGACGATTACCAACTTAACCCGCCCTGCACACTCAGGTGTAGGGGTCCGCGCACTCAGCTGCAGACTTCTAGCCTATGCCTCTATGCACTCAGCTCCAGAGCCTTTACCTATGCTATGACCCAAACTTAGACTTCTACCTCAGAGCTATCTCTCATACATCATATCGTCTTGTGTCTATATTCTTTCCTTGCTATCAAACTGCTTATAGCTTAGCTCTATTTATACAATCCCATGGTCCGCGGACCATGGGTAGATATTTTTTAGCCGACATTACATTTCCAAATAAGGGTGGATGACCCTATGACTCTTTAACCCCTACGCACTCCGCGACCACAAAATGCAGAGTCTTTACACTTGGATTACAAAATTTGACCAAAACATGGGCTTTTAGCCCCAAAACTACCCGTGGGGGCTCTTGCGCCCAATAGGTCCCCAACACAAACATTGTGACTCACCCTTGAGTCACTCTACAGGCACAAATATCTTAGCATGAATACCTCCTAGCTCCTTTTGAATGACTACAACCTCTTCAATGCACTGATTGGCCGCCTACTGGACTTCTTCCACTCTCTGCTCAATGATTGTCATTGAACTACCACACTTAATCTTCTGCTGAGTTGCCTGTAGTGTCATGAGCTTTCCTTTAATGGAAGTTATGATAGTATATGCCTCATCTATCAATGGCTGTAGGCGCACTTTTATAACCGCTTCTTGGTGCTGACTAGCATCCACCTATTTCTTAAGTGTCTTTGCCTCTCACATCCATGCGAGCCTTTGTGTAAGGGCGACCATCTGCATTGTCCCTTTAACCTTGTCATATCTTTGTTGTAGCTCGTGTGCCTTTGTCTCTAGGTGCTCTACATTCAGGTCCACCTGCAGGGTGGTTAGGACCTCAAATGACTATTCAAAAGTCATGTGTAGTCTCCTACTGCATTGTCGACCACCGCTATTGTTGTCGTAACAATAGTGGCATGCGGTTCCTTGACTTCTGGAGGAGTTGAACACTGAGCCTTCAATTGCGATTCTGCAATCTATAGGTTTAGTGTTAGCTAAATCCTAGCCATCTCTGTCTAAGCATCGCACACCGCTGTGGCCAACTTGCGGAGGTGCGCCTCAACTCGTTCTTCTACCTGAATATCCAACTATGAGACCATTTGGAAGGATTCCTCCACCAACTGCATGATTTGCTTATTCTATTCCATTACCTCGCTACACTACAGGCCCAACTACTTGATTTTGATGCGATGCTCGGTCATCACCTACAGAGCACGACTCTCCCAAGCCCTATGTTCTGCGGTGAATCCATCCTGAAAGAGGTGGAGTGTCTCTCGAGGGAGCATAACCATATTCAATCCCACCCCTTTTGGGCTGTTGACTATGGGCATGTTGGCCTCATTTTATGTAGTAGGTGCCCCATTTGGTAGCAGTATCGTGTTAGTCTCCCTTGTGCACAACATCTTCATGATAGTTGAAGTGTCGATTACGAGCCTAGTGGACACTATCCTAGACTGTGGAATGTGAGCCTGGAACTCCTGCAACTCTATCTAGAGAGCCACTAATACCAATTATTGCTACTCTTTGAATTATTAGAGGGCCTCTACAGTGACACCCCTCACCATTTTGATAATATTGTCCAAACCCCCCTTAGTGAGGGGGTGATTTGGTCTAATGACGTCTTTGAAGCCTTGGTTTTATTCCATGACATTGCCTTCTCTTGCGGTCACTGATGCTTGAGTTGGGTGGACATCATTTGCGGGTTTGCACCACCTTGTTCTGTCAGCTCCTCTATTTCTACCTTAGCCCTAGGTGAAGGTGACTTTTGTCCTTTACGCTCTTCTCCTCCTATCTCCTGTTGTTCTACCAATTTCACAACATCACACGCTGCCTGGGTCTTAGCTTCTGCCTCCTCTTTCTTATGCTTCTTAGCTAGCTGCACCATTTTGAGCTTTGTTTCTTCCTTCTTGAGCTATGTGGTGGACTTCTCCATTTCCACCGTGGAGCCTATTGTAGCGTGCCACTCCGGTGGTAAAGACTCGAGGACTACAAAGATAACATCATCTCTTTCCAGATAGGCTAAGCTATGACATGTCTTCATGGGGACTTTCTGCACCCTGATAAAGACATGGTGGGAGTCTGAATTAAACTTTGCAAATCTCTACAAAATTGAATATATTGTGGACAAAAAATATGACTTGTGATTGATCCCCATCTCAATAGTCATCTCCATCAAGATCCAAAAGATCTTGCTTTCTTTTATGTGCTGCACATCCTTGGTCGACCACAAAAAAGCATACTTCACTGCCTCTGGAAGGTCAGGTGCGATCAAAGGGAATTGGTTGCCTTGTGGAATCTCCCATACGATCAATATAATCGACAACAACAGCCATGCACAATGGAACATATTTCCCTACTCCTATGCCTCGTGACATTTCACAAGGAGCTTGCCGCATAGATAATTCACCCAGTTGAATTGGACTCCTTCAATGCATTGGGCTGCTAGTGCAATCATAGGTGTAGGCACCTCATTTGCACGATGCTTCTGGATCATCTTGCCCACTAATATTTGTGTTTCTACCTTGACTGCATGGTTGTTAATGTTGGAGATAGAATATCCCCACCTCTTCTCCAACTTGATTTTCTTCTTCATATTTTCCGCAAGGCCTAACTCACCACCTTTTCCTTTAGATATATTGGTTGGATCCTCTCTTGAGTAAGGTAGCCATGTGATCCGATGGATCAAGTGGTCTGTCATGGGAATGGGCTCCTCCAGCCACAAACACCCATCATAGACCGAGCAGAGCAGCTACCTGATGACGAAGATGGTTGGTGGAGGGCAGTGGTAATGCGGTACCTAGATCAGGTTGACCAGCCTGAATTTCTCTACACCCTTGAGCCATGTTCATGGCTCTAATTCAATCGTTCTAGCAGTCATATCAATCAGTCAGTGCATTAGTTGCTCAGTCGCTAAATGCGGGGATTTCCCGTGATCTGTGAGGTCCCAATCTTCAAACTTTAGTACAGGAACCCACCCTAAGCGTGGCCCCTCAAAAACAATGTCATCCAAGACCAACGAAGTTTGTAGGGAGCTCTTGCTCTCGTCTATGTCCTTTGGCACCTTGTATTTTCCCTTGTGTAGAGGAACATATTATGGTAACCTGATAGTAGGGTCCACACCCTAGGTTTCAACTTCCATTTCCAAATCCTCCTTATCTACCAAGATTTCTTTAAATTTTTCCTCGTCTGCCTCCAGATTAATGGGCTTCCTCTTTTCCTATGAAGTGAGCTTGGTCCTCTATAAATTTTCTTGGTGAGATGCACACCGGTAGCATAGTATGCTTATCCTTCTTTGGTTTTGGTGTCTTGGGTGGTTTAGGGACATCGACCACCACTTCAGCACTCTCTTGGGCAACTTCTACTACCTCAATTTCTTGTATGGCTTCCTCCGCTATCATCTCTTATGTGTCCATGGCTTCCACAGATGTCAACATCATTCCATTCAGGAGGTCATGCATATCCTTCAATAATCACTGAAATGATGAACTTGCTCCCATAGCCTCAAAATTCTCACATCCATACACACTTGATAGCGTGACAATTGAATTTTCAAAATTCCATGTTCACTTCATTGGAAAACCACTTGTAATTTATATGGCCTTTTGAATTCAAATTCGACCATTCCCCCCACATTTGGCCCATTAATGCTAGATTGGCGACAGATTTTCAAGAATCTAATCCATAAATTTAGCCTTAAGTGCTTGCTGCCTGCTCCATTTGGCCATAATCTGACCCTCAAAACATGAACAATGACTTTAATAGTCATTTTCTGGGGGACCTGTGTGCTATTTCCATGAGTAGCATAGCTACCTTCATGTTGTCATGGACCCTGTGACACTTCCCTGCTTCATGCACTCCTTAAATAGCACAGCTCCCCAATCCAGGTAGTGTAGTTTATAGTCTCGTGCCTCATTTCAGCTGCCTGGAGTGCTAAGGCTATGCTTCTATCCGCATAGTCAAATGGTTGGGCCACCTATGTATGGCTTCGAACAACTTCCATTCACCTTTCCTGGGAAGGGATCTCCATTCAACATAACCAACGGACCACACTAAAGTCGGTAATCTACTTAATAACATAGGGCCCTAGCCAATGCATTTTAAATTTCCTTGGAAATTTATAACACTTAATATCATACAAGAAAACCATATCATTTACCTTGAATGTGCAAAACTTGACATATCGTTCATGCGATGCCTTTTCACGCAGCTTTTGGACCTGTTGATGAAACCCAACCAAAAGTATTTCTTCTTCGATATCATCCAGTTGCGCTAGCCTATCTTTCAGGGCTCCGTGATTTGTCATACCTATGAGAACTACTATGAGCAGACTAGGCACAATGTATTCCATAGGAATTATAGCTTCCACACCATAGACAAGCATAAAAGGGGTTTGTCTCATCAACTTCTTGGATGTCTTTCGATAAACCCACAATATTGCAAGTATGTATAAGTCCCAATCACTTCTCTAAGCATTGCAAACCTTGGTCAGTGCATTTTCAAGCACTTTGTTGAACGCCTCCACTCTCCCATTATCCTGTGTGTGATAAGGTGTGCTCTTCTAGTGATATACCCAAAATTCCTCCATTAGTCCATTGATCGTCTCATTCAGGAAGTGCATAACATGATCACTCATCAAGATCCACATACATCCAAATCACATCAATACACACTCAAATAGGAACTTTGCAAGCATTGCACTTGTGTAATCCTTTACCAACATCACTTGTTCCCAACGAGTCAAATACTCCATCACAGTGATAATGTACCTTGCCCCTGTCTTCCCTTGTGGCTGAATGGGTCCTACAAAACTATTACGCACTTCTTGAAAGGTTGCAACATCATTTGTGGATTCAAAGGAATTTAATCCTTCCACAATGGCCTACCTATTCTTTGACATACATCACGTGCCTTTCCATATGCTTTTGAACCTTGATGAAGGGTTGGCCACCACGACCATGCACGTAGAATCTTCTATACAGTTTCTCTCCCTACATAATGTCCTCTTCTGGCGCCTCCATGAGTGTCTACGAGGATGCTGCTTCATTCGAACTCATGTACATACCATCACAATATCTCATCAGTCCTCATCTTGTATACATGCCCAACAATGACTGAGAAATCTACCATGCTCACCACTAATTCCTTCTTTTGTTGGAGAAAGTATCCTTTGAGTGCAATTCCTATTATAGGTTCCTCCTGCATTTCAATGTGCGACAAGTGATCTGGTCCTATGTTTAATCATCCAGGCTTCACAAAAACTTCAAAATCATACTCTTGGAACAATAAGAGCCATATACAGATTCACCCCCCCAACACAATCTTATTGACCAGGTACTTCAACACGGAGTGATCTGTATACATTTAAAATGGCATCCTAGCAAGTAGTGTCAGTACTTCTGGAGTGCATACACCCTAGCTAACCCCTCGCGTTCAATGGTATAATAGTTTTTCCCTACTTTGGATAATTTTTAGCTTGCGAATGTGATAGGATAGTCCAAGCCTTTGCCTCCATCTTGTGTTAGTACTGCCCCCAACACTATACATGACGCGTCACCATGTACATGAAACTCTTTCTTCCTATCCAGGAAGATTAGAATTGACACGGTAACCATATTTTATTTCAATATATCCAAGCTTTTCTTACAGTCATCATTCCATTAGAACATGACATCCATCTTCAACAATTTTTCCATTGACGTGGTGATATGGGAAAAGCCTTTGATAAAATTTCTATAATATCCCATATGTCCCAGAGTAGCATGTAGCTATTTCACACTCCTCAATGCTTCCAAGTTTAGTATCACCATGATTTTTTCAGGGTCTACCATTAGTCCTTGTCTGCAAACCACATGCCCTAATAAGTTCCCGAAAGGAACACAAAATAGACACTTCTTGAGATTGAGCGTGATCTGGTATCTTCGAAATGTATCTAGCATCAGGTGCAAGCTTGCTATGTGGCACTTAACCAGCCCAAAGATAGTCCAGTCATCAAAATATACCTCTAGGAACTTATGAATAAATTCCTTAAATTCCACAACAACCACACACGAAAAGATTGTGGGTGCATTCTTCAATCCAAATGGCATTACGGTGTATTCAAAACAACCCCACTCAGTTTCGAAGGTTGTCTTGCTCCTATCCTATAGTGCGATTTTGATTTGGTGGTACCCAGAGAACCCATCAGTGGAGGAATATGCTTCCTAGCCACCTACATTGTCCAAAATTTCATCTGTAAATGGACTTGGGAAAGGATCATGCACATAAGCATCATTCAGTTTTCTAATATCCATGCATATTCTTATCTCATCCTTCTGCTTCTTCTCTTGCACAACCATTAGGTTTACCAAATCGGATTCTTCCATAGGCTCAATGATGCCTGCTGCTACCATCTCGTCTAGCTCTAAGTGAAGCTTCTCCTTGTATTTTGAATGAGGTGGTAAGGCCTCTGCTTAACTGGCTTCGTGTCAGGCTTTAACATGATCTTCATCACTCCTAGATCTCTGATTATTCCTTTCAAATCCATAAACTTGTTAGAGAATAAATCCTGGTATTTGTGGAGTAATTCAACGACCTTATCCACTGTCACGTCGTCCCAGTAGTCTCCAATCTTCATGAATTTGGGTTCTGCCTTCGTACCAGTGTTCACTTGTTTTGCTTTCACTAGCACGGTGATATCAGGGTTCTCCATCTGTGGTCCTTGAACCTTGCGGTGGCCTTCTGTTTGTGGAATGTTAATCTTCCTCATATCGATCCTCATCTTCAATAGTTACATTGTAACATTCGAGTGCGTGACTTAGCTGAGTAGCCTAGTCAGGCTAAATTAGGTCTAAAGGATATTGAGGTATCCTAAAGATGGCTACTTTCACCTGTTGTAGTGCTTCATCAATACTGTCAAACCCATCCTCAAAAATGAATGTCATCATGAATCCCTCACTTAGGATATCCCAGTCGCATGTCCCATGGTGGAGCTCTATTTCTATATACCAATTCATTGGGATAACATCCAGGGTATGACAGAACAGGTGCACCCACTCAGGTTGGGGCTTTTCTCTATAATCCTATGTCCATTTGGCTAGATGTGTGTGCTAATATTTCTACAAATCATACTTATCTTTCAGTCACATCTTAGGCTTCCCAAATCATGCTCTCATCATCATCCTACATTCTTGCCAATCATCAAAGCTTCCCTTGTGTGTACCCCACGATCTTGTGTGCATAGTGCACAGTGCCCAGTCCAAGGCCTAGAAGCACTACTTTTCTGGTATCTCCCTTTCAAATGCATCCAAAAAGATATTTACCTCATTTATACCATCATAAATAGGTAGATTTCTTGCCTCTGATGACACACAACGTAGCGACCGTGTCATCATGTCACAATTCATCTTGCTTACTTTGTGTAACCAATTCTACCAGCGTTCTATTTCTTCATCAGAATTTGAAGTGCAAGAACTCTCGCGATCCCATGTAATCCATCCATCCACAGTGGGATTGACGCAGTCTTGGTCTCGCTTTGTTATCTTATAGATGCAGTCCAAATCATCATCACTCTCCTAATCGAGGACTAGTTCCATATAGAGCGATCCTTCAGCAAGATCCAGGGGTTTTATTATGCGTAGTGATTTCTTCTCAAATATCATCTTTCACTTCTTCAGATTGATTACCCCATTCATATCGGTAGCCCAGTCAATTGCCAAGAGCACAAGGTAGGGATTTCTATCATCCACTATCTCTATTACTTCAAAATCTTCTAGCACACTCACTCCCTCAATGTCCATGGTCACCTCCTGAAGCTGCCCCATGGGGATGATTTTATGCTGATTCACCATCCTTAGCTGAATCAAAGACCATTCTAGTGTGAGTCTCCCCATTCTCTCCCAAGTCTGCTTTGGTAGGGCATTCACATCTGACCCCAAGTCCAAAATGACCTGATCCATTTCATACTCTCCTATTTGTGCACTCAATCTCATCTCCCGTCCCATCCTCGTTTTATGCTTGCAAATTTTTCATACTACGCACGGCTCACCTGTCGTATTCCCAGCACATCTATTGATGAGTTCTTGTAACCCTTTCACAACCTTACTATCACACAGTAACTTCATACACGTTTCCAGAAATTTTGTGAGCATAAAAGGGTCCATCTGTGACTCAAGTTTATCCTTTCTTCCTAAGGTGGACACCTCAGCGAAACTCTTCTTAGCTTCCATGAAGGCTTCACGAGCACACTCCAAGTTGAATTCAGCGTCTTTCTCTGGGGCATTGCGAACCCATGTACTGCCTTCTGGATATTTCACCTTGTCATCCCTTGCGCAATCCCACTCCTGAGCACTATGTTTATGTTCGGATACTCGTAGTTCCCCTTTGTCTCGTATCCTAGCTATTAGTGTAAGATAGTCTTCTATTTCATGATCAAACAACATGAAATACTTGCACAATGGATGCATTGGATTAGTGCAATCATGGGCATAGTGTCCTGGTCCTCTACAATTGTAGCAAATCAACTGTCCTCGACCTCTGCCAAGTCCTCCTCTACCTCAGCCTCATCCGCACCCTTCAAATCTCATCCATGTCGTTCCTACATTCTGGTCGATGGGCCACGTTTCGGCTTGAACCCTGTAGGCGGGATTTCTATCCATAATCAATTCATAGCTCCTGAAAGTATGCTCATCATGTCCTACCAACCTACAAAAGTGGCAGAACAACTGTTGCAGTGCTTGTACATACTTCTGTAGCAAGTGACAGTTATTCGTGGCATGTTTTCCACTACCTGACAGATAGCGCACAATAATGCATGCCCCACGCTAGGTCCTGCTTGAGCTTCTGGCCTTAAAGGCGTTACTCCTTCTCCTGCAAGGTAATTCACAAATACTAGGAAATGGTCTTTGTCATGACCCTGACTCTTGCATTTCAAGCACCATACTTCCTTGCGTACCTTTGGTCGAACCATCCTGTCCTATTTAAGACCTTACATCTCAAGGCATATATTCTTCTGTTGCGCATAGATTTGCTAAACTCCTAGATTAGGATCTTATGTCAGAACCTCATTTAGTCTCATGGCAATCTCCAAGGCCTCTGGCTAAGTTGTTATCTTCTACTATGATGACACACTTCTTAAGTGTGGTAGTAGCAAAGCCACAAGCCACTCGTGATGTTGTCCATCTATCAAATTCATGTTGGCTTCGCAGATTGTACATTTCAACCTCTGATCTAGTTCCCAAGGCATCTCGTTTGGTCACATCATGATCTCTTTGAATCCCACAATTGACTGTGCCTTAGATTTAGGCCACCTAAATTCCCTATTTAGTGCTACCTGGATGTCTGCTACTCCATCATTCGGGTTATCATTAGAGTACTTAATATACCAGGTTAACGTATGATCTTGCAAAGCACTAACTAGTGTCACCTTATTTATGTGATCATCTGTAACACCTTGAGCTTCCCATACAACCCTCACAATGAACCAGAATTGGTCAGGGTCCTCATTTCCCAAGCTTTTGAACAAAGGCAACTTCACTATATTTTCCATACTGAACCACGGTGGAGATGGAGGTGGTATGGGTGAAGTTGGAGGTAATGGAGGTGAAGTCAGAGGTGGTGTGGGTGGAGGTGGTATTTGCAGGAATCCTTATGTTATTAACTAAATAGCGCTTCGTGGAGAAACCTTCACTATCGCTTCTTTGTCCCCTCATGAAGGTGAAATCAAGGGGCTATACTCTATACCCTTATTTCCTTCGTTTCTTTAAATTTTTAC
Organism: Pinus taeda; assembly: GCA_000404065.3. Lineage (NCBI taxonomy): Eukaryota > Viridiplantae > Streptophyta > Pinopsida > Pinales > Pinaceae > Pinus > Pinus taeda. The sequence goes on from APFE031581199.1 coordinate 36,849, forward strand.
GCTTCGTGTTCTCCCAAACATTAAGGTAGTTGCATAACCCATTTTTCACACAACAACATTTTAATCCAAGTATTCAAATATTTTATGTACTTATCTGTTGTTCCTTTGACAAAACGTCGCTCCACCTCACTATAGATGATTACGGTGTCGAATGTGAATTTAGTAACAAATCTTCCTATGATGTGATCGAGCCAATGATCGAAAATGTGGGTGATCTTATCCTCTGATTCATCCAACCTTCACACTAGCTCTAGGGTCCACACAAAATGACCGTCAAGTTTCCACCTTCCTTGGCTATTAGCTAGCTTCGGGATCCACTCGTATAGCTTAATACAGAAAGAGCAGAAAAATATTTCGTGGATCTCTATATAAAGGTATTGGTCCAATCACTGTTCCATTATCAATAGAGGGTTTCTATTCTCCTATGCCATGAATTCATGGATTTTTCTATCCAACCAGTCTCTAATCTCCTTCTTCACTCGATTCCAGTGATATGGCATCACACATCTCTTATGCTGATTTCGGTCCCAACAGCAGAATCATTTGTTGGCTTGAGGGGGCCTGACCTAGGTTCAACATTAGTTAGCCAAATAAATCCCTACACTACTGACCCTTTTGGCATCAGCGCGCTGAGATTGGACTAAAGCGTGACCCGAAGCAGTATGGGGGGATGCTAGAACCAAGTTTCTAATTTTGTGATGGTTTGGTGATGTCTGACCGTGAGGTGGAATCATGTTTTAATGGGTTGAGGTGGATTGCCTCTAGAAGCTCTAGATGGTTTTGGATTGATGTGTTTAATGATATCCCACATTCATTGTTGCAATATGGCAGGAGGGTGAATTTGCAAAGAGAGATTTGGCTCAGCCATTCTAGGGTTAGGTGGTACATGGTACTTGCATAACGAGTTGGCGTTTGCATCATTAATATGAGTTTATTTCTCCTTTTTATCTCATGAGTATTACATTGGTCTATAAGTGGATCATATAGCTATGGTTTCCATGGTATTTCTATTGCTATTATGTTAGTTATGTATATGTTTTATGACAGTAGCTATGTATGGCTCTGTTGAAGCCCCGAAAATCGGGTCGACAACAAGGGGGATACCCACCCGGTCCGGACCTTGGTTGGCAGCTCCTTATCCGTTTGGTATAGCGGGTCCGACTAGGGACAACGGGACCAGTTTCCCGATCTGGGGTGTGTGTGTGTGCGTAGAGTTGAATAATGCTGATCTAAGAGTACTTTAAAGCTAATCTAATTCAGATTCTTTAAACTAACTCTATGCTATTGTAATCTAATGAGAAACAACACATCTAATCTACGCTAACCCGGGATGTATATCTTCTATTATGCGATCTAAAGATATTTCAAACAATAACTGGTAATAAAGATCATTCAACTATCATAAGAATAGAAATCGTTTAAGATAAACCACTTTACATAAGAAGTTAGGCAAAACAGTTGCGAACAACATATCGCATAATAAGCTATTCATATGTCAGACATAAACAATATGACTCCACCGTACAGAAGTGCCAAATGGTAACCCAAACATTCATGCAATGACATATAAACAACTAAAAACTATAAATCACTTCAAGAATATAAGCAGAAATGGTCAAGAGATAAAAGCACCATTTATGACTGGTTCCACTCATAAGCTTCAAGAAACAATGATTTATCTCTCCTTGCTCTAACATATACTAAGTGTTAGAAAATTATATATTACGGAGCAATGGAACACATAAAATATTGCAGAAATATAAACACAAAAAGTGCACAAAACAAGAGAGACACAGATATACGTGGTTCACCCAGTTTGGGCTACGTCCACCTCGAACAGCCAGTCCTTCATTTC
>APFE031581199.1:47149-103425 GCA_000404065.3 Pinus taeda
GGAGGTGTTTGATCTGGTTGGACTGGGCTAGATTGAGTCGCTTTAGCGGTCGTTTTATTTGTTGCGACTTTTTCTTTTACTATAGGGCTTGCGCCCTTCTTCTTAGGGGTAGTTTGGGGAGGATCAAGTTGGTTTTTGCTTCGTGTACTAACCGGAAATGCTTCTTGATCTTCTTCTTGTGGGAGGATGAAATCCCACATTCCTTGTAGTTCCACAATTTCTTCATCATCGGTCTGCCCTTCAGTGGTACTCTCTTCTTCTTCCTCTTCTTCGGATTCGACATTTGAGATAGCGTTGGGTGGTTTTGCATCCATTGAAGGGTTTCTTTTAAAATCTTTGTAGGGATTTTTTGAAGAAGTCACTGCCACTTGTTTTTTTATGTCAATCATCTCATTGGACATGGTCTTTAATACCTTCTGCAACCCTTCTAAATCGAAAGGATCTTTCGTCTGTTTCTTCTTGGGGTCTTCCTTGAAGGTGACCTTTCTAGATTTGTGTTCTTCTATCGCAGATCTCTTTTCCAAGGATATAACACGTTTCTCTACTGCTATCGCCTCTGTCAGGTTTTCAACTAAAGTTGTTTTATTTGCCCTATCTACGAAGACTGCTAAGTTTGATGGTAAGGCTGTGATATACCATTCACACCGTACTTCTTCGCTAGGTTGGGAAGCAGTGGGGATTTTGTTCAGGATCTTATTGAATCGTAAATTGAAATCTTTGATGGGTTATCTAACTTCGGCTTTAAGATTGGATAAGTCACTGATTAACGTTTTCGTTGATCTGTCATCACCAAATTTGGTGAGGAATTGATTTTGAAAGATGTCCGAACTTGTTATTGACCCAGAGGGTAATGAAAAGTACCATGACCTCGCTATTCCTTGCATTGTATAGGGAAAAATCCAGACAATAGCATCTTTGTTGGTAACTCTGTTGAGATTGACAGAAAGCATGAAATTGTTAATGCGCTCTTCAGCTAGCATGCCTGCTTCTGGGTTGAATTTGGGTAGCCATTTCTCAGGATGGGCCGGTATTTGGCTCAGGGGTGGACACATTAAAATTGCTCCAGGGTTGTTCCATGGAGATTGGGCCATTTTTGAGTTGCTAGTAATTGCAAGTGTAGGGGATGATCCTTGAGGATGGGAAGATGAAGATATTATGATCTTAGACGATTGGGGAAGAGGGTTTGTGGAAGGTGGATGAGTGGTTTGGAATGAAGATGTGGGCGGTTGACTTCGCGGTGAGGGGGTTGAGATGGAACATGTAGATGAAAGAGTCTCACTGTCAGACTGCAGCGATGTTTTCCTTGCTCTTTTCCTGCCGGGAAGAGGGAATTCAGTTGGCTGGATGTCAATTTTTTTTCTCTTTAACCTGGTCAGGGGATGAGTAGGATTGTACTTCGAAGTCACGCTGCTTTGAGATTTATCCGACCCCAATGTAAAAATAGAAAATCCCTGGAGTTTGTGAATAAGAGTTTGAACTTCAGGGGGTTCAATGGTAGATTTGTCTGAAATATTAGGGTATGTAGCAGCGGTTAATATTCGACCGACTTCTGACTCTGGATTTAAACGTACTGGGGAAGTCGGGGGAGTTGATGAGGGTGATTTACTCTCAGAATGGTATTTAGATTTCGATTTAGGTGCCATTCATAGTTCAGGCCCTCCTTCTAGCACCAAATATGTTGAAGCCCCGAAAATTGGGTCGAAAACAAGGGGGATACCCACCCGGTCCAGACCTTGGTTGGCAGTTCCTTACCTGTTTGGTATAGCGGGTCCGACTAGGGATAACGGGACCAGTTTCCCGATCTGGGGTGTGTGTGTGTGCGTAGAGTTGAATAATGCTGATCTAAGAGTACTTTAAAGCTAATCTAATTCAGATTCTTTAAACTAACTCTTTGCTATTGTAATCTAATGAGAAACAACACATCTAATCTACGCTAACCCGGGATGTATATCTTCTATTATGCGATCTAAAGAGATTTCAAACAATAACTGGTAATAAATATCATTCAACTATCATAAGAATAGAAATCGTTTAAGATAAACTACTTTGCATAAGAAGTTAGGCAAAACAATTGTGAACAACATATCGCATAATAAGCTATTCATATGTCAGACATAAAAAATATGACTCCACCGTACAAAAGTGCCAAATGGTAACCCACACATTCATGCAATGACATATAAACAACTAAAAATTATAAATCACTTCAAGAATATAAGCAGAAATGGTCAAGAGATAAAAGTACCATTTATGACTGGTTCCACTCATAAGCTTCAAGCAACAATGATTTATCTATCCTTGCTCTAACATCTACTAAGAGTACAGAAGTGCAACATTAGTAGCAGATATCAAATGCAAAAATTAATAAACCTTGATCCATCCATTCATGAAAACCACCTCCTAGGGCGCAAAAGTGCATGTTCTGAGGACGAGTTTTTGACAAATCTCCGGACCCTTCTCTAAATGCCTGAGAAGGGTTTAAATACTGCTAGCTATTTAACTTGATTACATAAATTTAGGATCCACTTTTCAAATTACCGTCCTTCTGATAAAGCAAACTATTTCTAAAAGTTAAATCTGACTCTGAACTATTTCTGTATTTGCTCCTTAGTGCTGTAAGCATGCAACATTCGACTGGGAAGAGTCGGCTGGTTGCCTTCCTCTTTCGTGTGTGCTAAAAAAAATAGAAGTAACAAGAGCTGGCACCACTTTCTGGTAAACTACAAGATATTTAGAGAATCTTCCTCTGACTGGGTGTATTCACTGCATGTATACTTGGTAATAACTCAAATTTCCCTCAAACTGATTCTGCTTTTGCTATTTCGGTTTCTGTCCTTACGAACGACTGGACGAGTCAAATACTTTACTTTCTGAACAATTCTCTGGATTGAAAAATGCCTCTGTTCTTCATTCCGGGCTTTTCTGGTGTGTAAGCTTCAGGGTTTTTTTGTAATCATGCTGCTTTTGTGCGCCTTTGATTCTGAGCTTTAGATGACCTATCGACATCAGCATCTCTTGAGTGATACTTTGGAATCTGTGGTCCTATTGTATGCGGCATTTGTTTCTGAAGGGATTTTTTCTCTGTTCTCCGAGCATCGGCGCTTTCCCCTTTTCCTTAGATGTTTCCTACACATTGCTTCATGTTATTTCCTGTTTTATAGTTTACGCAAAGGAAAAGAGTAATGGTAATAAAGATTGACATGAAAGCTTTAAATCTTATGTATGCATAATTATGACACTCATAGTGAACAGACCCTTCGAAAAACAAAAGGCTGTCATTCCTGGATACTTTGGCGTACAATTATTAATTTCTTAAGGCGCACGCTTAATTTTGATTAATGGGCAGCTTTCCTTGAATACTGCGCCGAGGAAAATTCGCGTTCATCGCAGATCGCGTTATAGCATCGCGGCATCGCAATATCGGATCATCGCAGTATCGCAGATCGTAGATCGCAGATCACAGAAATTAGTCATGGTGTGCTACTTTACGCGATGTTCCGATATGCGACGTCACACATCGGCCGTCGGATATTTCTTAAGTTTTTCATTTAAGAGCGCTTCATAGTGAATGCGATGCGATGAATTTCTCATTGCTTCTTCGTAGTCTATTATGCTCATAGAAAAAATGTTTCATTCTTTCATCGCAATAAAGTTTTAAGGAATCAAAAACAAAAATGTTCCTAAAACAGTTTGTTTGAATTTTTATTAAGGGTCCCCATTTGCTTGGTGTTATCGCTAATATCAAACAAAGAGGGGGTTGTTGGTGGCCACAACAGGCTCGTATCATGTTTTCACTTATAAATGAATGAACAATATATTTATGACATAATGGATTAAAGTGCAACTAATGTGTTGAGGCATCAATTCTTTTTAGCAATTCTTATAGAAATTCTTATATAAGTATGAGACCCCTATGCTAAGATATATTTTTTAAACTAGTAGATTACATATTTGTGATATGTTCGATGAAATTCCTTTTATGGCTAGTAGGGGTCTAATAAAAGGCTTGTTCAAGTATTTTCATTTGCATCATTGTTTCATTGTTTTCTTTCTATTTTGAAGGTGTCAACAAATTTTGGCCTATGACTTGAGCTCTGGGCCTAAAAAGGTGGCTCAAATCCGATGGACACTGGCACAACACTGAGCTAAATAGTCCTTGGATGTCATCATTCCTTTTCATGAGAGCATCCAAAGCCTCTTGGACATTGTTAGGACCATAGCATGGGAGAGTCCAAAGGTCTAAAATATATGTGCGACCGAGTGGTTGGTGACCAGAAATTTTGGGGTGGTTCTAAAGGGTCTTGTAGCCAATGTGGAAGGTCTGTATGATATGTTTCCATCGATTCGATTTCCTTAATGTCACCTACAAGGTTGAATCATATCATAGTACCCTCTCATCACATGTTTACACCTGTTGGCTAGTTACTTGGGTAGATGTACGAGGAGGGTGTTCGAGCTCCTGTCCATGATTGATCCTAAGTATTCCATGTCTCTCCAAATATGATATACATTGAAGGATGACTGCGTTAACTTCCACTAGCTTCTCCTATGCCATGGAAATTCTTTCCAGTGACCGAATGATCTTGTCATTATCTCCCTTACAACTTATGATCCTTGCTTTCAAACTTTTCAATGTATATTTTATGTTAAGGGAGTACTCATCACCATGTTTTTCATCTGATTTGTAGAGAGAATCACATGAAATATCGTCCACCATTATTCTAGCCATCTTTCATCATCTTCTTCCTACAAACATGCCATATTAGATAAATCAAATATAAACATGATCAAATATACCTTAGTGAAGTTCAGGGGAGGATATCTCATCTGCAAATCAATTTGGATTAGTAGATATGTATATATAATGAAATCAACATATCAATCATCTCGATATCGCCATAATAAAATTTTACATGGTGAAAATACTGCAGCAATGACTATCACAACGCATGCATAATAAACACATAGACAACTGACATGTATGCATGAAAAACATAATCCTCTGATCCAGTCCAAGTGTTTGAAGTTGGGAGATCTAGTACCAATCTCTAACCACCCCTCCCACATTTTCTCAATTTCACCAGCCTCCTAGGGTAAACATGAGATGAAGAGTTACTATTACATGTCTCATACTTCTATCTCCAGTTAAGAAATGTGGGCTTAAAAACTGACCACAAACTTCCAAGTCACATCATCCCTCAGAGCTAAAGGACATTTAGGGGAAGAAGAACCACCTTAGGTGGCTGAACCCTAAGTTGGGGTTCATTTTCACTAACCTAGGTTCCCATCTGCATGCATGATAAAGCTTAGGTGTGGTTGACAACCCCCAACTAAATGTACAACACTGCTTGAGTGTGGTTGTGGCACAACATTCCCATTTCAAAGGGTGTGTTCTGAAGATCTAAGCCATAATTCCAAGTCAAACTGCAGACCACTACTTAAAACTATATGAGACTTTCGAGAAACATAAATGACTTAATAACAATGGTATTCATGTAAAACTTGAATAAGAACTTGACCTAATCAAAGCTAACCATAGCAATCATTTCATCAAACATATGGTGAATATTTAAGCTACAAGTCGTGAATCCATATTTAATCATTGGAGTTTGATACTTATATGACAATCACCAGGAATTTCTAATGCCCTCTCATAATAGTTGCAATAAGATTTTCCAATTCATGCATTCATCAACCGTTTGTTCATTCATAAAAAAATTCCAATAGCCATAAGTAATATACATCACATAACCAACATATAACCAACAAATAACTAATATAGAAACCATGACAACTAAACCACAATATTGCCAACATAATCGCTACTAATATACATGAATCACAATAGAATAATAAATTTTATTAACATATGGAAATACCATCCAAGTGAGGGACTTCAATGTATGACCTCATCATAGACTGGGTTGAGCCAATTCTCTCTTTCAACCAAATCACGGCTTCAAGAGGCTAAACCACTTCAACCCTTAACCACAATGATTCCACCTTCATTATCGGACATCACTAGTCACAAACAAGATCTGTCTCTACCCAAGTTTTTCAAGGTTCTAGGAACTAGTAACTCAACCCATAGCCTTCCACGGCTCCAAAGCATTTGTCCAACTTGGCTCCAGGGGTTAGTAACTCAACTCACCAAGTGGTCCAAAGTGTTTGTCCCAACCTAGGTTGTATAGTAACTCAACCCAAGATGTTCAAGGGATTCCAGAGCATTTGTTTCAACCCACATCCATAAGTAATTATGAGCACCAATCAAAGAACAATCGAGTGGAAAATCCCATAACACCATGGCTAACTAGGAACTGGAAAATCAAGGTTAAAATCACCATGTTAATGACAAAACATAACTGGAAAATCACATGCTTATACCATGCACCCATAAATCAACAAGGAACCCACATATGCAACTTATTAACTTCAAAACAATCTAGTTTTAGTTGTTGATCCAATTGTTCCCTTATGCTTTCATGGTTTCCTCTAACTTCTTTCTCCAAATCCAAAGTATCTCAAGTGCTCCAATAAAACTTTAAGTGTGCAAGATTACGAGAGAATGAAATGAAAATAATAATAATAATAATAATAATAAATAATAATTAATTAATTAATTAAAAAATAAATAAATAAATAAATTAAATAAATAAATAAATAAATAAAATAAATAAATAAATAAATAGATAAATTTGCAAACTAATCCTCAAAAGACTTTTTATCATTGGGACCTCTATTTTCTTCATTTTCTTTCATTTTCCCTTTCATGCAAATCTATGTCTCTTTACCTTCATTTTCTCCTTTTTTCCTTTATTTCATAAATAAGATCGCAATTAATGTCACTTTTCCTTTGCTAATGTCTTTCCCAATTTCTATAGCCATTTATTAATCACCATTGATACCCATGAATATGTTTTACCCAACATTCAATTTAGATTACATTGCTATGATATTGATCTTATATTTTATTTACATGAAAAGAAATAAAAAGTTGTTATAACAAATAAACAAAACAAATGATAATAAAACCTAAAAGCAGCAAAATTTCTTAAAAATAATACGAATTGGTCCAATCAATCATCGAGATCCATATGCTTGTGAGTTAGATTTAGAACTAGCAACATCACTAGCAAAGTCAACAACCTACCTACCAGCAATGGATTCTGGCCCAATTACGTCTTACGAGGTGAATAAGCCATTAAGGCAGTAGTTATAGACCCATATTTAAAATTTCATTTATATAAATTCTTCTCATCACACTAAATCCAACCCCCAACTTTTTGAATTTTATAACATTAACTCTAATAAATCTAAATTCGTGGGTATCCTCTGAGTGAGAAAAATAAATCTAAACTCATATGAATCCTCCTTCCAAACACATTGACCGAGGAAAATGGATTTCAGAAGCTCTCACGAAGAGTAAGGTTAACTTAAAAGAAATCCATGCACTATATTTGATGAGAATTATCAACAAAGTTCATGCAATCACTTTTGATAAAATTTGATTCTTATTTTTATTAATAAATAACATTGATTTTTAGAAACAGATTATTGAATAAAATATAATGTACAATTATAAATTATAAATATTCATATCAAATATGTAATTTCGTTTCTTTGCAAATTGCATTTTCATGGTACATTATGTAAAGTCGATATATGTGATTAATTCTCTGAACAATTTGTCGGTTGGGGTTACACAACTTCGATGATTGAGATTATGTAGCAGTTCGATTAGTAGGTGTTAAATTAGTGTTGGAAATAATACTGGGGGGGGGGAATCAGTATTAGCAAATCAATAACTTTTTCATTTCCATAATCAAATTCATATACGCTACTTCAGTTAAGGGAACCTGTGTGTACATGCAACTGTGTTTAATGAAACTATCGTATATCTAGTAAACTTACGATTTAGTTAATCCATCATATGTTGATCTTTAATTAGTGCATCAGAACTTCATTAACCATATAAATAGTAAATAGGTGCAGTAAAGTAGAACATATCATCACACATAAGAAACACACATGAAAACCATGATGTAAGGTGGAAACCCAATATGGGACAAAAGCCACCTGCTCATGTTTTCTTTAAGATAAGAAAAATTTGTTTACTATATTGTAATGGCGCAAACTCATACCGGTACGCAGGCACCCACCTATAGAAGGCAACAACCTTCTCTCGTTTTCCAGCTACTACTGGAAGGGAGCTACAACCCGCTGTCTCTTGTATTAGATGATATATTTACTAGTACATAGGCGTTGTCGGCCTACAGAAGGCTACGACCTTCTCTTTTCTTCTAGGGACCACATTTATAAATTTTCATACTAGATACTCCTGAAGCACAGCACCATAATCTGAAGGCCACATTTCATCCAATTTTCATACTGGACCCATCAAAAAAATTGAAGCACAAAATTAATCACCAGTGCAATACACCCATCAACTACACCTACATCATCAATCTCTGAATCACCTGACACTAAAACACTGAAACCCTGTCAACAAAACACAGAGCAGAGCACAAAATTCTGCAACAACAACCAAATCCAACTAGAACATCAAATATCATATACGCTACTCTGATAAGTTGAACTAGCATGTATACGCACTTTTACCAAAGTGAACCCGCGTAAAGATCTACAAATATTTACTCATAACTTTGCAGCTATTCTAGACACCAGTCATATCCAGATCATAACATTTATACAATAAAACATGCATCAATAATTCAGATTTAGTCTATCCATGATCAAACCACATAATGATAATACATTCCAAGCCTTATGATCCTCATCCATCATCCATCATCAACCGCATAGGTGCATCCTTGGTTCAGATCAAGCAAAGCATCACAAACCCATAACTAACATACTAGATCTCACACTTCATCATATATTCATCACTTGCACACTTGCACTTTGGCCTAATGATCTTCTTCTCCTTATATAGGTTTAGGCCTCTCTCAATACCATGGTCGAAAACCACGTAGGATCAATACCTTGGACCCAATACTTGGGGTCAATACCTCGGATCAAATACCATGAACAAATACCAAAATACCATGGTCCAAATACCACGGACCAAAACATAGTTTTCTGAAATGTACGGACCTTTCCTTCTGTGAAATTGTGTGTGTACGTTATACACGCCTTTGTATATAGTGAACCTGCATGTATACGTGACTTGGTATATAGTGAACCTACATATACCTGTCTTTCTTCATTCCTGATGTTTACTTGCTATACTATGATCTTTCATCTGAGAGAGTTACCATCAAGGACAACACTTGTGTCATACCTGTATCATAATGCCAACAATCTCTCCCTTTGGACTTGATGGCAACAACCACAACAAGTCACTCTCCCCCTTTGACATCAAGGGCAAAGGGTGGACCAAGATATTCTCTCCCTTGATATGCATTCTGTTATCCATACTCCCCCTGAGTACATACTAAAATCTCTGATTGAGCTCCCCCTTTGTACATGCTACGATGTATCAATCCATTCATGCTCCCCCTGAGCACATGCTGAGTCTATAAAAATATTTTAAAAAATAATAACATGACTCTACAACTCAACTATGTGATTATGACCTTCCTATCAACAATGACTCATACATATATCAATCTCCCAACCAAGTGGGGATACACCATTTTGACTCATCCACCCAACCAAATGGGGATATACCAAATGTTTATACATGACTGAAATAGACATTATTACATCATCCTTCCCAAGCAAAGTGGGGTTACAAATTAGGTCTTTTCATGACCTTCACATCAAATGATATACATGACTTTTATAAAAATGGCCAGCAATCTAAACAAGACCATGATAGTCATCAACAACTATCATACACCATATATGATCTGCACCATAAGCATCTATCACCAGCATCCAGACCTGTAGCCTAAAATACCATTATCTTGGCCAACCAACAATAAGTAGCAAGATGTATCATTTAGCCACATAAGCATCATCACCAAAGACTTCTAACCATAATGCTATCAATGCATTATTCGAAGCATATGCTCCCCCTAAACCTGTGCAAACCAACATATACGCGACTGTGCAAATTTGAACTCACATATACACGCGACTTGTCTTTATGAAACTTGCGTAGGAGATTTAGAACACTGAGGTTCCACACTTTCAGCTCCCTCTAAGTCTGTCATGTCTGTATACTCCGTTATGCCACATCTTTCTGACTATACTTCTTTCTTCTTCCGTATGTTCAACTGTGATGATGTTTTCTCCATTTGGTATGGTGCCCAAAATCTTCTCCTACATTCCTTTATTATATTTCCAAGCTTGTTACATGCATAACATCTTACATGTTTCATATTCCTTCTGTAGCAGTCAATGGCTTTGTGACCAAACATATTGCAAGAAAATCAATATCTCTCAAAGTACTTGGAACGTGATGATATTTCTATGTGATGGTATTGAACCATTCTACTTCTGCATCTAGCTACAACATGTCAAAGATTATGACATTCATAAAATTCAACATTATTCATTAGAGGAAATAACCGTCTATCACTTCCACAGTTAGAAGAAAAATATTTTCTTTGAAGAATTTATTTCCTTGGTTATTTCTAGGGTTGATGTCTTATCTCCTTGTTGAGCATTTCAGGTCTTGCACTAAAGTTCCTTGTCTCACCCTATGAGCTAGATTCACCTTCAACAGTTTCATAAAAACCAAGACCAATTTTGATAGCATGCGACCTTTGACTACTAAGAATATCATCCAAAATCTTAGTACTATCTTGAAATTGTAATAGTTTATCTTTTTCTTCTAATTTACCTTTCAAGATATTTACCTCAACCTGATGTTCTTCATCCTTTTCCAGATATTGCTTCTTCAAGATTTCTTCAGACTTTCTTCCTTCTTCCACTTTTTGCCTTACTTTGATAATCTCATTTTCTTATTCTTCATTCTACTCCTGCAACATTTGACATACTCTGAAGGCACACTCTAGCTAAGCTTTTAAACTGATAACTTCTTCTTTAAGGGCATTCCCCCTTTTGTTAAATAGATCTTGTTGATCTATGATTTTATCTAATGCTTCATTTATTGGTTCATCTTCAATCTGTGGTGATTCAGAATCTGAATACTTGCTTCCACCTAACAGCAGGCTATCACTGTTCCTTTGAGTTGTCTTCCTCTTTTGATGCACTTCCCTTCCCATTATTCTACGGATCTCCTTCAAGCGATCAAGCTTCTACCAAAGGACCTGCTCTAATACCAATTTTTGGAAATAATACTGAGAGGGGGGGGGGGGGGGGAGTGAATTCGTATTAACAAATCAATAAATTTTTCATTTCCATAATCAGATTCATATATGCTACTTCAGTTGAGGGAACCCACGTGTACACACAACTGTGTTTAATGAAACTAGCGTATATCCAGTAAACTCATGATTTAGTTAATCCATCATTTGTTGATCTTTAATTAGTGCATCAGAACTTCATTAACCATATAAACAGTAAACAGGTGCAGCAAAGCAGAACAGATCATCGCTAATAAGAAACACACATGAACACCATGATGTAAGGTGGAAATCCAATGCGGGGCAAAAACCACTTGTTGTTGTTTTCTTTGAGATAAGAAAAACATGTTTACTATCTTGTACTGGTGCAGACTCATACCAGTACACAAGAAGCCACCTGCAGAAGGCAACAACCTTCTCTCATTCTCCAGCTACTACTGGAAGGGAGCTACAACCCCCTGGCTCTTGTACTAGCTGATATATTTACTAGTACATAAGCACCGTCCTACAGAAGGCTACAACATTCTCTTTTATTCCAGGGACCACGTTTCATAAATTTTCATACTAGATACTCCTAAAGCACAACATCATAATCTGAAGGCCATGTTTCATCCAATTTTCATCTGGACCCATCAACAACATTGAAGCACAAAATTAATCACCACTGCAATACACCCATCAACTACACCTACATCATCAATCTCTAAATCACTGAACACTGAAACACTGAAACCCTGTCAACAAAACAAAATCACTAGAACACAAAGCAGACCATAAAATTCTGCAACAACAAACAGATCCAACTGCAACTTCAAATATCATATACGCTACTCTGATGAGCCGAACCAGCGTGTATACGCGCTTTTACCAAAGTGAACCCGTGTATAGATCTGAAAATATTTACTCATAACTTTGCAACTATTTCAAATATCAGTCATACCCAGACCATAACATGTATACAATAAAACATGCATCAATAATTCAGATCTAGTCTATCCATGATCAAACCACATAATGATAATACATTCAAAGCCTTATGATCCCGAACCATCATTCATTATCAACAACATAAGTGCATCCTTGGTTAAGATCAACCAAAGCATCACAAACCCATAACCAGCATGCTAGATCTCACATTTCATCAGATATTCATCACTTGTACACTTGCACTTTGGCCTAATAATCTTCTTCTCCTTGTATAGGTTTAGGCATCTCTCAATACCATGGTCCAAAACCACGTAGGATCAATCCCTTGGACTCCATACCCAGGGTCAATACCTCGGACCAAATACCCTAGACCAATACCAAAATACCATGGTCCAAATACCACACACGAAAAATCAGTTTTCTGACATGTACACACCTTTCCTCCTGTGAAAGTGCATGTGTATGATATACGTGCCTTTGTATATAATGAACCTGTGTGTATACGCAACCTGGTATATAGTGAACTTGCGTATACCTTTCTTTCTTCATTCTTGTTGTTTACCTACCATACTGTGATCTTTCATCTAAGAGATTTGCCATCAAAGACAACACTTGTGTCATACCTATATCATAATGCCAACAATTAGGTTATTGTGCTCAATTCACATTTGATCCCCAACCAACTTGTGTTCAAAATCTTAACCTTTACTTAATCTCTTGATACATCATATATATAGTATATTATATATATATATATATATATAATATATATATATATATTTATATCTTGATAAATCACTTCTATATATATATAAATTATTTATAAACATAAAAGCAATTTCAAAAACTAATTACATATTTTAAAATACAAACATGATAATTTCAAATTTAGATTATGTGGTTAAAGAGAATTTTGTTGAATAATAGATATATTATTTTTGGTTTTATTAAAAAAATATAAAATTAACATTTTTTAATGAAAATTTTAAAAAATTATTTTTTGTTATTATCATTTTTATTTTTAAAAACATTAATCATATTTTTTCTATTAATTTATTTAAAAAAATTAAAAAATATAATTTGAGAAAAATATTGCATTTCCACAATTAAATTTAAATAATAAATATTTTTAAAAAAATATATGATTTTTAAACTAATCTATTTTCTACCTAAAAACTAATAAAATTTTAAATTTATTAATTTATTCTCCTATAAATATTTATAACCAAAATTAGCAGCAACCTCATTTTTGGTCCATCAAAGTTCTATGTGATAATAATTTTTATCAAGATGGATGCTCTAACTAATTTTCAAATTCGTGAAAAACTCAAGCATTAAAGACTATGGGCAAAGTTTCAATCATAATTAAAAAAAAATTCCCATAAATACCTCTTATCCTAATTTCTTTATCCTAATTTCTTTTGATTAGGTAGTTTAATTTTTCAGAAAATGTACATATTAACTAAGTTGTAAGAAGAACAAAACATTATGAACTATAGTCAAATGCCATAATTAATGAGTAGTCTAAAACTTGTAAATAATTGAATGTCAAGCATAAAAAAAACCATCATTAAATAAAATATCATTAAATGTATAATTAATAAGTGATCTAAAACATACACCGAATTAGTTGTTATTTTTATCATTAAATATTATAATTGATAAATAATAAGTAATCGAAAGCATACACCTAACTACTAGTTATTTTTGTCATTAATATTAAAATTAATAAGTAGTCTAAAACATACAGCTAACTAGTTGTTAAACGAAAAATAAAAATACACCGAATTAGTTGTTATTTTTATCATTAAATATTATAATTGATAAATAATAAGTAATCGAAAGCATACACCTAACTACTAGTTATTTTTGTCATTAATATTATAATTAATAAGTAGTCTAAAACATACAGCTAACTAGTTGTTAAACGAAAAATAAAAACACACTATCCGTTGAACCTGCTCTCCAGGCTTCTTAATCTGGAGCTTTTCCGCTTGTTCGGACAGCTAATTTCAGTAAGAAAAGAAGTCCTCTAGATATGAACATCATTATTCTTTAAATGTTTATGCGGATGCTAACAGACTGACTAGAGCATCATTCGATTTTTGTCTTCAAACGTAGGAGAGATGACTACAGAGTACCATTGTTAGCAAATAGCCATTCGTTAATCCAGGAGTTCAATGTGAGTTCAAAATAATATAGTATTTAAGTATCATATCGTTAATTCTAGAAGTAAAATTTAAAGTTCAAAATAACATAGAGGTTTGAATTTTTTTTCACTAAAATGGTTAGCTAGTAACACAGGCTTAATTTAATATAATTAAATTGAAGTAAAAAACTATCGAAAAAATAAAACAACAAACGGTTATTAGTTGTGCAAAGTAAAAAACAACGTGTACTATAACATATCAGTAGCATTTGTTGCCGTATTAAAACAGGTATAAAAAGATTATAGCCTGACCAAAAAAGAAGTGTCAAAAATCAACTATGGTAAAAACAAAAATCACAACGTTAATGATGATCCATATAAGTATGTATGACCCTCAAAAATCCAAGAAAGACTCATATGCTAAAAAATAATTATTTCTTTTATCTACTCATTGATATGCCATGAAATAGAATTAAAAATTGATTTTAAGTGAATTATTTTTTCTAAAATAGGCCGTAAAAATTAATTTTAACATTTTACAATATTGAACCAATTTATCACATTGAGAGAATCTCTAAAAATCTTTAAAGAAAAGCATCTTTTATCTAAAGCTCAACACATCGAGGAGTTTGAAAGTTAAGAGTTATACATAATTGTCGGTTCCCCTTCCCACTCCAATAATTTATCTGAGCTAATGTGTTTGATTGAGATGAAGCACTATTCCACCACCACATCTTTCCTGATCATCACAACCTACATTGAAATAAGCCTAAGGTATTTCGAAATTGATCTCTTCAAAAGTAATCACCTTGGGGTTACATTTGATTCTTTTGCTAGCAGTAGTGAGTAGATCACAAATGATTTCTGAGGCTGTATCAATAATTGGGGTTGTAGATTGATTCCTAAAATATTCCTTGTTTTAGCAAACCAGACATGTTTCTTTGTTCTTTGTACTAGAACATCTCCCACCATGATTCGTGAGCCTCCCTGAATTTTTTTCCTTTCCAATTGACGTTTATACTCAATGCTTGTTTGAGATTTTCTAGGATATTCATAGTAAAAGGCTAAAATAGGAACAAGTGATTCATCGTTTCCTCGGTGCTTTTTCATAGTACCTACTATTCTGACCCTGCTTTATGTCACTTTTGGAGATTGTCCCAGATCGGTGCTTTGTCTCTAATTACAAAACAAAGAAATAGCCTTGTGTTCATTGGGAATTCCAATTTTCAAATATGCTTCCACCACCGCTCACCATTTAATTGAAACTATCTTTCGATTTGGGTCTAATGTCCTAGCTTAGGTGAGTAGTTTCCTGAAGGCACAAAGATCCATTTCAATTCATCCTCTCGATCTCTTCTTTTGATGTGGGATCTTCTTAGTGCTATTACATACTCTTTCCATATGACTACGAAAAAATAGTTTAATTGAAGTTGTTCTCCGCTCAACCACCCTTGGGCCTGCTAGGTGTTTCTTTGATTATTTGGGCTTGATTAAGGAAAATTATTCCTTGATAATTTAGTCTATCTATCTGAGCTGGTGGAAGTATGCATTTCGCATCCCTTCCAACCCATGGGTCCAATCCCACCGTTAGTTTTGCTCCATTTAATATATACCATGGAAATCCCTGTTGAAAATGGCAATAAGAAATGCTATAAATAGCATTTCATGTACCAATGTTGGACATAGCAACAAGGAATGAAAAAATGGAAATGCTAAAAATAGCATTGCTATAAATAGTATTTCGGGATACATTCCAATTTTAGTTAGTCCTTGAACTAAAATTGAGAATTAAAATTCGAATTTGATCTTAGTAGTTGTTTGTAAAATAATTAATTAATTTATCTTGAGTTAATTAGTTGTAGGAAATCAAACATGAAATCTATGTGAAAACATGCAACAATTTATCCTTTGATTGAAGAAGTTATCCCTTCATTAAAGGAGATGAGGATGAGTTGTAATTTTATTTATAATTAGTTAGCTCAGTTAACTGAGTTAAGTCCAGTTAGATTAGTTCAAATATTTTTTCTGAACTAATTGTGAGTTCAGTTAGTTAATGCATGCATGCATGTAACTGTTGCACTTCAGAGAACTGAATATTCTCTCATAAGTAACTCATGCATGTTAGTTCAGTCAGAGACCCAATTCAGATCAGAGGAAGGGACAGTGTAATATCAGTTGCAATTGTATTTCATGGAGGATATCTCTTGCATGCAGAAGGAATTCATTGCTTGGATTTTGTGTAGTTACTTTTGGGTTTAATGAGTGTGTGATGAGGCCAATTCACAAAGGTGGTAGTATTCGTCCCGAAGGAAAATTGCGCAAGAAAATAGGAGGCTTGGAGGGCTGAGGGAAGGCATATGTTGTGTCTATTCAGTCTGTGAGTTGTAACGTTTGATTGTACTGAGAGCAGGATAGCTTGTGAGCTGATGCTTTGTGTAATCTGAACATATTTCCACTTGCATTATAATACAACGATCGAGGTTTTTAGCTGAGAATTTCCGCAGAGTATTCTTCTGTGTTTCATGTGTATGATTTCTTCTTCTATGTTATATGTGTTCTAATTGATCTTTCTCATAATTGATTAACCTTACGCCAGTTTTTTGTTGAAGTAGATCTAGTATTTTGCTTTAGTATATTGCATTATCAGGTGACCTTTAGTGGGAAATTCTACAATCCTGAATTGACTACCTTGAAAGCTTCCATTGTTTCCTTCCAAATGGATGATGAATTCGAGAATTTTTTAGAGGTTTTCTGAATCCACTCGTCCAAAGTGAGATGGAAAATGTACTTCTTGTTGATCACAACTGTGGAGAGATTATATTATGTAATAATCCTCCAAATTGATTTCGTAAATAAATACGTGGCAAAGGTTGAAAGGTCCTTAATGCCACAACCACCCCAAGGTTTTAGCATAGTTATCTTATCCCATGCAACCCATGGAAGGGTGTTCTCTTCCATACTCACCCACAAAAACCTCCTACACAACTTTTTTATTTCTTGTAGGATGCCTTTTGGAACCTAGGTGAGAGTCACCCAATAAACATGGATGGCTTCAATTACTAACTTTATTAGCACAAGATGACTTGTTCTTGATAATTGTTTAAGGCTCTACTAGTTTCTCCTATATTCCAACTTTTTTATGATCCACCTCTAGCCCTCCTTATTATAGTTAATTTATTTTAGATGAAAACCCAACTATTTGAAACATTCCTTAAAATATCCCACTTCGAAAGGAGAGGTTTGTTGAATGCCACAAATTTCTCTTTGGGAGAAACCTTCATATGAAAGGGAAGATTTCCTTTCAATGATGGACATTCTTGTCTGCTTTTTGGAAGAACAACAAGGAATTCTTGTTGTACGCAAAATTTCGCCTACAGTTGTTACTCAATAATAGAATGTCATCATGAAATCATAGGTGTGTAATGAACAGGTTTGATGCAACTTCAATGCCTTGAAGTTCGCCTCTCCTCTTTGCTTTGAAGAGAACCCTACTTAAATTTTGAGTTGCTAGCAAGAAAATCAGTGGGGAAATTTTGACAACCTTGTTTCAACCTCTCAATCCTTTTTGAGAATGGAAAAATTAGTGGTTGATCTATTTATGACAACTGAAAAGAAAACATTAGTAATACAACCCATAACCCAATTAATGAAAGGGATTTCAAAACCCAAATGAGTTAGCAACATTCTCAAATAAATCCAGTTCATTCTTTCATAGGGTCTAGATAAGTAAATTTTAGAAATGATTCCTATTAGCTTCCTATTTTCAATATTGTGCATACCTTCTTTGCCCACTCATATGGCTTCATGAATTTGGCGACCCTAGAGGAAACAAAAATGTTCTCTTGATATGTTTCTAGAGAAGATATGGCTGAGTACAACTATGATAATTTTCGATATGGTCTTGTAAATGGAGTTAATGGGAGGAATAAGCCTATACTCTTAAAAAGACTTAGGGTCATCTACTTTTGGGATAAGAGCCAGGAAACTTGTATTCAAAGGCTTGTGTATATGGCCCCTCTGTCGAGACTATTCTACCACTCTTATTAACTCATCACCAAGAAATTGAAAAAATCCCAGGTAGAATTTGTTCGTCCATCTATTAAGGCTTTGACTCTTATCCTTCTATATAGCTTTGAGAATGACCTTTAGTTCCTGCTTGGAGATCAGGGCCATCAATGAATGTTTGTCCTCCTCCTCTGCAAACCTAAGGAAAAATGCTCCTCTGGAGCCTTAAAGAGATTCTTGAATAAATCCCTACTTAGAATCACAATTCCATCGAATTTTTTTTATTTACTTCAATCGACTTTCTGCATCTCCCAAATAGTATTTGCATTTTACATTCCCATGGATAAATTGTGGAAGAATTTAACATTTTCATCCCAACTTTTCAGCCACACTTACCTGCTCTTAAGTCTCCATTTCTCTTCTTGCTCTAGTAGTATTATGCACTTCCTCCTTTCTAATTCTAATACTTTTCACTTAGCTTCCTCTGATTCATATCCTCTAACTTGTAGTTTTTCCATGTTTTTCATTCCAACTTCAATAGTCTTGAGATCATCCACATCTTTTAATTTCTTTTGTTTTTCCCATTGAATAGAGTTTTATTTTCCTGTATTGAGATTCTCCATTAATTGATGGGATTCAAAAGAGTATCATCCATGTTATAAGGAAACAATGTATCATTATTTAGTTTCACATAGATTTCCTCATTCATCCATGACATATTGGATTTGAATGGGCTATCTGGTTTTTGATTCCCACTTCTTAGTTCTAGATATATTGGATTATAGTCAAAGTGCCCTACTAACCCTATCCATTGTCGAAAAGACTAGATTTCTTTTACCAATTCCTCTTTCAGCAATAAACCTATCCAATCTCTTTGCCACTCAAGACTTCCCTGATCTTCCATTCCATCAGTGTAAGAACCCTCATGAAAATCCCATGTAATAAAAGTTAATAAAGGAAAAATAATAACCACAGTTATAGGACACTTATTCCCAGCTGAATGTTGGGCAAATCATCCTAATGTGTGTGTTGATTTTGGCTATTATGGCTGAGGAAATTGGCAAAAGAAATGACAAAGGCATTGGAAAGGAAAAATGGAATTTTGGCAATTTATTTATGAAAATAATGGAAATTAGGAAAAAAGGAAGGTGAAATGTCATAAGTTACATGTGAGGAGGAAAATGAAGGAAAAAATGGAAAATGAAGAAAATAGAGGCCGTGATAATGAAAAGAATTATGAGGATCAGTGTAAAATTTCCTGTAGATTCACAAGCTCATGCAATTTACTAAAGAATTTGACAAGAATATACTTCTACTCTCAACCAGCGGAATCCAATAGTTCGATGAAAAAAATATGAACAAGAAGAATATAAATTAATGGAACATAACACAGTAGGGATACCCACTACTCAAAACCCTACCTATCTGTATTGCATTAAATAAAAAATATGAGTGAAGATACAAATCTTGTTCTCACTAGAACAATTCTGCACAAGTATTCTCAACTCTCTACCTCACAAGCTTGCTATTAGCCAACACTTAGCCAATTTCCACTACATGCCAAGCCCCCATTTCCTTTGCACAATTCCTAGGATGAATAGCCCATATTTAAAGGGAATTGATGCTTCTAGAATTGTGCAATCCAAACATAGGTCCTTCTTTGATTGCATGAATTATATCTACAACTCAATAAATCATACAACTAATAGTACAATGTCCCATTATTCTAGTCTCAACTGGGTCTTTCTCTGAACTGAAATGTATTATTTTCTCGTGTGGGAATCTTCAGTTAACTATAGTAACACTTGTGGATGAACGAGTTCACTAAATGACTGTTAGTCTTGATCCAGGTGGATGTTGGTGGCCACCCACCTATCTCACTTGGACCCCCACAACTGTCTCTTTTGTCTTTTTAGTTTCCTTAATTGTAGCACAATTACTATTTTTAGTAGTTTTTTGGGTCCTAAACTTTCGAAGCCATTTTGAGGCCCTAAACGACATTTTTTGGGAAACCTGAAAGCCACATGGGTCCATGGACCAATGTATCTCTTCCCAAAGTTGTAGTCCTCGAATAGATCTTTCTAATGATTAGTGCACATCAAACAGAGACTGTATGCCAAAGTAACGACCTTGGGAAGTTGATGTATCAATTTACCGAAAATGGGGCCCATATTGTGGCGCTTCATCTCTTAGGGTTAGTTTTTTGGATGTTTAGGGTTTTCCATTATTTCTAAACAATAAATAGGTCTTCAAGCCTCATTGTATCACAGTTCAGAGGCATGTAGCCTCCATGTCTCTTCTCAGAGATAAGATAAATTCACCCTAGCTAGTTTATTTCCATTTCTATTTGTAAGCATATTTCAGTATTTTCCAGTAATGAAATGAAGTATTATTTATGTTGCATCTTTGTATGTATGGTTATATCTATAATTTGATGTGCTCCTGTTAAATCCAGATCAGTGGCATCAAATGAGGTTATGATTCCATGGGGGGTTTGATGCATATGTCAGTTTCAAATTTTATAGCAATATTCAACAAACTTCAAGCATGTGCTATGTCCAACACAATGTAGCTTTTATAGTTATTCTCCATCTTAATAAAAAGTTTCTTTTTTATTTTGTTTATTTGGCATTCTCCTGTTTTTCTTCTGGCATTTCAATTTTCCATATCTTGGGGGCCTCTCCCCCAAGATCCATTTCAATCTTCTATATCTTGGGGGCCTCCCCCCATGATCTAGATCAGTGGTATTAGAGATATCTGCTCTTTCTCTATTTTTCTTTGCATGTCCCTAACGAGGTCGGAATATAAGTAGTTAGGGCTTGAACTCGTCAAATGTTTACAAGACCAACCTTGTAAATCCTAACAGCCTTCCATGGTGGATGAAAAGAAAGATGAGGGGGTAGGAGATCCTATCAAAATCTTGCTCGAAGAATCCCTCAAGCAACAAAGGAATGTGATGATGGAAAAATATGCCCAGATCCTTCAACGGCTACCCAAAGGCGATGCATAAGCTTCCAACAGCTACTTTTGAAACACCACACCCTTTAAGGTACAAGTTAAGTTTCAAACCCCCATATTCGAGGGTAAGATAGACATAGATGCCATAGATAAATGGTTAAATATGCTAGAAGGACATTTTTCTATTCATGATTTTTCTAGCCAGCCAGCAAAAGATCACTTTCGCTCTTCTCAAAGCCACCCTCACATCAAATACTGGTGGGAAACCTACTGCGAGTAGAAGGATGAAAGTACGGCTTACTATTTTCAGCTACGCCCACTTCGAATTCATTCCATGGTGCCATCAAGGAGAAATAATACCCTGTCAAGAGCTATGAGGAAAAATACATCGACTGGACCATGCTGCAGTAGGGAATGGACTAAGATGTGTCGAAGTTTACAAATATTTTGATACCCTTCGCACAAAGTTTGGTATCAAGGATTCTGAGCTGCATTTGGTAGTTAAATACAAAGACAGCCTACACAGGTACATCCAAGACGAGATGGAGTTCCTGAACATCTCCTTGCTTGGAATGGTGTACCGATATGCTGTCAAGATCGAGCAAAATTTTAAACAGAACAAGCGAGACTTTGGATTTGTGAATCCGAAGCAAGGGAAAGGCTTCCCCAAACCTCAAAACATAGGACAAAGCCAAGACAGGGTAACCCATGACAACCTGTCGAAGCCACAGAAAAGAAGAACACCGTGAGGTCGAAGAAGGATAGAGGAAAGTGATGTGAGTTCCATAAGAGCTAGACTCACGATGCAAGTGAGTGTAGGACTAAGCAGTCACTGGTGGCTGAGTTGAAGGCTTTATAATCACATGCATGTTCTGACCTGGAGTCAGAACTTGACAAGGGGAATGGAAAAGGGAAGCAACTCATTGATGCAGAGCCTTGTCCCATTGTTGCAACTGCCAAGATATAGAAGAATGAACTCGAATATCCAAAGGAGGGGAGGCGTCTTTTCCACTCACAAATGTGGGTGAAGGGTTTACCACTATAATTCATTGTCAAGTGGTAGCCAAAAGAACCTCATTTCAGTAGAGGTCATGAAGTGGTTGGGCCTATTGACTATATCACACCCACAATCGTATAGTACCGGGTGCCTTCACCAATGACAAGATCTTGCATCTTTTGGTAGTGCCACCTTCCCGACAACATCAAGCCCTTCACAGATGAGGTATTGTTTGATGTTGCATCTCTGGATGTTTGTGATGTATTATTAGGACAACCGTACTTGTGCAGGTAACATGTTTTGTATGAGTAAAGGCCTCTCACTATCATTATTTCTTTGGGTAATTCATTATAAAGGATACCAAAGATAGCCCCACCTATCACCACTTCTTTGATCTCTACTAAGAAATGCGGCAAGATCATCTCCCACACTAGGAAATTCATTTTTTTTCTGGTTCGCTTCCAAAGTAAGGGGAAGATCATCACCACATCCATGACCCTCGCAAAGGGTTCCTCCACGCCGCAACAACAATAGATGGATATGGTCATGAAAGCAAACAGGAACATCTTCCCCTCTCCCATAGGGACACCATTGCACTATCAGGTCAAGCATTCATTTGATATGACTCCTAGAGCACCTCTACCCAACGGGTCGATATATCGTCTCTCTATCCTAGAAAATGCCAAGTACAAGTAGCGACATGATCAACATCAGGTAGCACACAAGTTTCAAGTGGGAGACAAGGTCTCGTTGCATCTTCATAAAGAACGTGTTACAGGAGCCCATAACAAGGCTGTGGGAAAAAATTCTTTGGAGCACAACATTTCCCCATTCCTTCACTTGCATCGAGTGTTCAATGTGGACCACGCTCAACCATGCTTCCCACCATTACTGGAAACATCAAAGGTTGCAGAACAACTCACCAAGAACGCATCTCGACAGAAGTTTCCTCATCTCAAGGAGTAACTCAACGCAATGGGGACCATTGGTTCCTAAGGGGGGAGGAATGAGCCAGGTGGATGTTTTTGGCCACTCACCTATCCCACTTAGATCACCTTAACTATCTCTTTCAGTTTTTCAGTTTCCTTAATTGTAGCACAATTTACTATTTTTAACAGCTTTTTGGGTCATGAGCTTCCAAAGTCGTTTTAAGGCCCTAAACGAAGTTTTTTGGGAAAAATGGGAGGAACATGCAATATTGGACCAATGTTTCTCTTCGCAAAGTTTTAGTCCTGAGGTAGATATTTCTAATGAGCTATGGTGCGCATCAAATGGAGATTGTATGCCAAAGTTACGACTCCGGGAAGTTGATGTACCAATTTACCGAAAACGGGGCCCATAGTGTGGCACTTCATCTCCTAGGGTTAGGTTTTTGGATGTTTAGGGTTTTCCATTCTTTCTGAACAATAAATAGGTCATCTAGCCTCATTGTAACATAGTTCAGAGCCATGTAGATGCCACATCTCTTCTCAGAGATATGCTACCATCGCCCTAGCTAGTTTATTTCCATTTCTATTTGTAAGCATATTTCAGTATTTTCTAGTAATGAAATGAAGTATTATTTCTACTGCATCTTTTTATGTATGGTTATATCTATAATTTGTTGCGTACATGTTTAAATCCGGATCAAGTCCTAATTTAACTTACCATAACTTAGTAAACTGAGTTATTCTAATTACAACTCAAATAAACTCATCCTAGATGCCTAAACTTTAGGGAGAATGTATACATGACTATAAAAATACTTCCAACTAGAAATTCCTAAGATAATTAAGTTAATTAAACTTAATTAACTATTTACAATTTTCTATGAGAATAAAATTCAATTTTAATTTATAGTTTAATTCAAGCAAAAAATAAACTGGAATTTCTTGTTGCCATTTCTCAACACTCCCTCTAAACAGGAAAGGGTTTATCTGCTACCCCAATCTTCTCTATGAACCTATAATTTGCATCTTGATAATGCCTTTTCTCAAAATTTCAACATCTTTCTCCTCCGTGGGAATGTCCTCTAACAACATGATCTCCATCAATACACAATCTTTGAGATGATGATATTGGATATCAATGTTCTTCGACCTATCATGAAAAAATGATTTTTCAAAGAATTTGATACAACTCTGATTGTCATAGTACATCATAGTTGGATCCATCTGTTGAACAAACAAACCAACCAGGATCTTCCTCATCCAGATAGCCTCACATGCTTCTTGACTTGCAACCATGTACTTTGCCTCTACCGAACTGAGCGAAACTGATCTTTGTTTCCTGCTGTACCCAGAAATTACCGTTGACCCAATACTAAAAATACCTCTTGATGTGCTCTTCCTGTTGGATAGACTCCCTCCCCAATCTTCATCAGTGAAGCCTTGAATCTTCACTCCCTCTTTTCATTTGCACCATAATCCATATTGAGAAGTGCCGCTAAGGTATCTCAACACATGCTTTTCCCCCTTCCAATAAAGCTCAGTTGGCATGACCATCACTTGACTAAGTTGGTTAACTACATAGCATAAATCTATTCATGTGTTACCCAAGTACACGAGTGAACTCACAAGATACCTCTAAACATTAGCTTCCACTACCTCTCCCGAAGTAGCATCTTCCTTCCTTGAGTTACCAACTAGAAGAGTCTCCATAGGCTTATAGCTCTCCATGTAAAACCTCTTGATGATCTCATTGGCATAATTTCCTTGAGACATAAACAACTCCCCATCACCCTGCCATACTTCCATGCCCATAAAGTAATGCGTGAGCCCCAATTCCTTCGTCTCAAACTATCTCGAAAGGTCCTCCTTGCAAGACTTGATCAGCTGGTCATCACGTGTCAGTATGAGATCATAAACATAAAGTACAATGATCAACAATTTACCTTCCACCACTATGTGGGACAAGTTCGCATGTACTTCACTCTTTGTGAAGCCCAACTCGGTGAAGTAGTTGTCTATCCCAGTGTACCAAGCATGAGGTGTTTTCTTTAGCTCATACAATTCTATCTTGATCCAATGCACATGTGACTCATGGTTGAAGGTTTCAAAACCTTCAAGCTGCTCTATGTACACCTGTTCCTCAATCGTGCCATTAAAGAAGGCTATATTTACATCCATTTGATGTATATTCCAACCCATCTATGGTGATACTAAGAATATAGATATGGTTGACGAGTACATTACAAGAGGAGAAAAGGTCTCATCAAAGTCAATCCCCTCTACCTATGAAACTACACAGGCCACAAATCAGCCTTATGCTTCTCGACACTACTATCTATAGGTTGTTTTACCTTGTAAAGCCAACGATAGCTCACCATAGAGTTATCATCCGGTCTCGAGACCACATCCCAAACACTGTTAAGAAATATGGATCCACAATCCTTCACCATGGTATTAACGCAAATCGACTACTACACTCCTTGCTTAAAGGAAGATGACTCTGTCACAACACATCCACTCATAAGATCCATGTATCTAGTGCACCTATTAGTGACCTCCTCTGCCTGTGCTATGATGTGGGTTCTACCACATTCTCTCTAGCATCTCACAATTATTTATTTTCCTCTCTCCTGCACTTTCTCCCATCTCTGGAAGACTCTGCTTGAGTGGACGTCTCCATCCCTAGATCCTCTACATGTGGCTTCTCCACATCAATCTATGGTTCCTCAACCTTAGGAGCTAAAATATCATTAATTGCATGTACCTGAAGCTCCCTCTCAAGGGAAACTCACATGGCCTTCTCTTCATCGAATCTGACATCCCTGCAAACTGTTGTCATCCTATTGGTGGACAAGTACACCCGATAGTTGTGAGGTGTATCAGTTTACCCCACAAATATCCCCAACTCTGTTGTTGGGTCAAGCTTCTTCCATGCAACTTTAGTAACATGGAAATATACAGATGATCCAAAAATCCTGAAGTGACCAAAATCTAGCATGTTACTTGAATAAGCCTCCTTTGGTGTCCTCATCGCAAGAATCCAATGTGGGTTACGATTCCACAAATAAACCATTGTGTTTCATGCCTCAGCCTACAAGTGTGGTGGTGGCCTTGATCATGCAACATCACCCTTTATGCCCTACTAAGATTTCGTTCTTCCTCTCATCCACCCCACTCTATTGAGGGTTATGGGGTGTCATCAAATCCCATTTAATCTGTTTCACTGCACACAACTTCTTAATTTCATCTAGGACATACTCACCACCATTATCACTCCATAGAGCTTTAACCTTCTTGCTGAAATCTTTCTCCACCAACACTTTAAACTCACTTTCTCCTGAATTTGTGAAGGTTTGATCCTTCTTTTGCATGAAAATATCCAACATTTATGAGAAAAATCATCAACAAATATAGCATAATACTTGTGTTTGGTCATGGATACTAACGAGAATGCTCGACACATATCTAAATGGAATCACTCTAGAATAGCCTCTACTCGACTATCTCTGTTGTGAGAGGAAGACTTGGTGTATTTACCCAAAGTACACCCCTTGCGTGTATCAACTTGCTCTAGTGTAGCTTTGGGTAAACCAGTGGATATTTGTTGCATGATCTTCAAAGCCCCATGATGAAATTGGCTCAATCGCATGTGCCACAACTCACCAACATCTTGACTTTACACCATCTCTAGTTTCGTGCTCAAATTAGTACAATCCTGTACCTCTAGCTTATAGATATACTTCACCTGAATCCCTATCTTCTCTACTTGACCCATGGATATGTGTTGAAGGAATCCCTTTTCTTTCTAGAATATCACATCATAGCCTCTATCCTCAGGCATGGTAATGGATACCAAGTTCTTCTTCAGGCTGGGGAGATACATAAAATTCTTCAAGGTGAGTGGAGCCACATGCTCCCTCTAAAAATAACTGTGCCCAATCCAGTAGCACAATACTTCCTGTCATCACCCATTTTGATATGCATAGGGATATCTTTCTCCTCCAGGTCACTGAATAACTCCTTAACGCTAGTCATGTGGAATGAAGCTCCATTGTCTACGTAGCATACACTTCCCATCATTGATGACACCATGCATGCAATGAGTGAAAATTCTAATTTGAATTGAGAGGCCAAAGCCTCACCCGCTGCTTCTCTTGAGGACTTCCTCTTGGACTTCTTGAGTGAACAATTTGTAGCAAAATGACCTATCTCATGACAATGAAATCATTTCAATTTCGTCATGTCTTTCTTCTTAACTCCATGGAAATAATATAATTTGGAAAGGGATGCTTTCCCTTTCCCCTTCTTCTCCTTAATCACTAAGGCACAATTGTCCTCATCATTAGTCTTTGAGGAAGAGTGATCCCTAGTATTCCTCTTGATCTCCTCCTACATCAAATCTGACCCCAGTTGTTCCCAATATAGAATATTCTCCTGACCGTTGACATAGTCCTAATAACTATGCCAACCCTTTGGGAGTTAGGAATAGGAAGACTCACCATATCATCCTCGACAACTGTGATTCCAACACTTCCAAGTTCATCATGACATTGAGTGAACTTTGTCAAGTATTTTGGAATAGTCACGCCTTTCTCCATTTTGATATTTTGAATTTTCTCCTTCGGTGTCAATTTCCTTTGGTCACTGTTGTTTCGATTCAACTTTGTCAATGCTTTCCAAATAGCATACAAAGTTTACTTTCCATGGAGGCTCAAAACAATGTGGTCTCAAACTCCCTCAAGAATCATTTGCCTCACCTTCACCACACACTTCTTCCATTCAACCATATTTTGTGCATCTGATGTTTCTCGCTCATCAATGTTTTTATTAGAAAATTCCTTCAATACATAATTGTCCAACATGGCCTCCATTTTGTTCCTATAGGCTAAACAATTTGAGCTTCTTTCCAAGGCATACTCGAGCTGTAAACCATAGAACACCATCTACCGATCCTGAAGTATGTATTGCAAATTCAAATTTCACCTATAACCCAAAACTCAAAACTTTGAAAGCTCCTCTAGTATATTGAATTTAGCTCTGATACCATGTAGAATTTCCTATAGATTCACAAGTTCATGCAATTTACTAAAGCATATGACAAGAATCTATTTCTACTTTCAACTAGCGGAAGCCAACAGATCGATGAAAACAATATGAAAAAGCAGAACATAAATCAATGACACATAACACAATAAGTTTTTCTCAGGAAAGAAACTTCTCAAAACCTTTCCTATCTGTACTGCATTAAATGAAAAATATGAGTAAAGATACAAATCTTGTTCTCACTAGGACAATTCCACACAAATATGCTCAATTCTTTGCCTCACAAGCCCGCTATTAGCTAACACTTAGCCAATTTACACTGAATTCCAAGTCCCTATTTCCTTTGCATAATTCCTAGGATGAAGAGCCAATATTTAAAGGGAATTCATGCTTCCAAAAATACGCAATCCAAACATAGGTCATTCTCTGATTATATGCATAATATTTAGAACTCAGTAAATCATACAACTCATAGTACACTATCCCTAAACCCTAGTCTCAACTGGGTCTTTCTCTGAACTGACATGCATGAGTGTTTCATGACATAATATTTAGTTAACTAGAGTAACACTTGTGGATGCACGAGTGCACAAACTGACTGATAGTCCTCTATTAGTTCCATAAATAGTTAGAACTAATTTAACTAGACATAACTTAGTAGACTACATTAATTTAATTACAAATCAAATAAACTCATCCTAGACTCGTAAAATTTAGGGACAACCTATACATGACTACACAAATAATTCCAACTTGAAATTCCTAAGCTAATTCAGTTAATTAAAGTTAATTAACTATTTACAGGTTTCTATAAGAGTAGAATTCAATTTTAATTCACACTTTAAATCAAGGACAAATTAAACTATAATTTGTTGTTTCCAGTTCTCAACAATCGCTTCATGGTTTTTGTTCAGTTCATTTTTTGAGCTCTCTCTCTATTATATCTCTCACAATCTTGGAAACTTAAAGTTCTTTTTAGAGAACTTCAACATTGTATCAGTAAAGGAAAATAAGGCGAAGAGGAAGCAAATAATCAAGTAATAAAGAGCATGATGAAGCAACTATAGTGGGTTTACTTGTAGGTATCAATTTTCATGTGTGATTTCCTTGCTAGATTTGGCATGAATGGTTACACATGTGTGTTCTTGGTTCTCTTATTATCATGGGCATGTGTTTTTCTAGGTGCGACAATGTTCTTTAGCCTTGCCTTTCCATTTCCAAATAGCCATGCTGTGATGGGTTTCTCATGTTTTGGTTGAGATGGATTATCAAATGGATTTTAAGGTGAGTGAGGTGTGTATCGAATGGAAGAACACATGACCTAGTGATGCCTGAACCAAACTATGGATTGTGTTAAATCCAATAGCATAGTGCCCCTTGAATCGGGATGTGGGTTGCAGGAAAGATAGGTATTGTGTTCCTCGGTGGGCCTAGGAATCCTTGACCTGTGAATGATAGGATACACAGTAAAACTTGAAGGTGGTTACTGTTGATTAGGCCTAGGAATCCTTGCTTGAGAATGATGGGATATGCGGTAAATCCTGAAGGATGGTGTCTTGATTATGGCCCAGTAATCCTTGTATCAGACTGTGGATTGTGGTAAAGCCTAGAGACTATGAGATAGGAAAATTCCTCATGGGGTAGGTGGAGAAATCCGGTGGTAGCCATGCTTGTTTATCGACTAGTGATCAGGTGAGGTTTGCAGTAAAGCCTCATTCTATTAATGAGGGTTAGGTATTTTAGCCTTAGGAATCCCTAGTTAGGTCTTTTGGTTTTAGTCCCACATTCATGATTGGATTATGGCACGAGGGTTATTGGCTAAAGAGATATTTGGCTCAGCCAATCTTTGGTCCTATGAAATGTGGTAGTCCCATACTTGGTTAGATTTTGCATTCATTAATAAGAGTTCCTTTCCTTGGTATTTTCTATGTAAAAGTGGCGGATTATGTGTGGCATTTATGGTGGTTGTATCCTCATTATTTATGTTATTTATATGTTGGTTATGAATATGTTTTATGGAAAAAAAAATGTATGGTTCTCATCATGTTTTGATTTGTAAATGATTGACCAATGAGTTTATGACCTAAGACATGATAATTCAGATAATGTGAGAATGCATCAATGCTTCTTAGTGATTCTCAGATTAGTATAATACCCCTATCTTCTATACCTTATTATGACCTATGGAATGCATATTTATGACATGTTTGACAAAATTCCCATCATGGCTAGAAGGGGTCCAGTCAAGTATTCGTTGAAGAATTTTCATTGTTATCATTGTCTCTATGTTTCTTTTTATTTCTCTAAATTATATGATGTCCTAGCCAGTGATTAGGTCCTAGCCCTGGAATTTAGCCTTAATATCATTGTTGCTAGCATAACACTGGCCAAAAAAGGCTACAATCACACATAGGTGGGCTCATGGGAGTGACTGAGACCCTCAGTCGTATGGACGGCTTGGAAAGGGAGTGACTAGGACCCTCAGTCACGTGGAGGGCTTGGCAAGGGAGTGATTGGGGCTCTAGGTCCTTAATTTCTAAGTTTCCTTAGGTATTGGTCAGCTAGAAAGGTGGAGTATCTCCTCTAGGTTGGATAGGATTTCTGGATGCTCAATCTAGTTATGTTTTGTCGGTTCCACTTCCTTAAGGCACTAGTAGAAAATGATGAAATTAGTGCCTAGGTTATTAAAAATGTTAGTCACCACAATTATTTCAAGTAAATTACTACTAAATCTGAGCATTTTTAAGTGACTGAACTAAAAATGACTAACTTAAACAACTATTTTATTTTATGGATAAAATATACGACTAGATAATAAGAGGAAGAACTAAAGGTGAATAACAGAAATGACTACTATAGTCTAAGAATAAAAATACGACCAAATAATAAGTACAAGAAGTATATGAATTAGTCATTTAGGGTAGTAAATTTTAAAGGTGTTGCTCTAGAAATGGAAAATTGCAATTTTTCTACTTAAGTGTTTCATTTCACTGTAGGGGTCTTTGAATCCATTTACAATGTTAAAATTTATAGACAATGGCATCTCTGAATCCATCTGCATCGTTAAAATTATAAATACCACTTTGTCTCAAAATTTTAACATTGTAGATGGATTTAGATATTCTGAACACTAGATTGACCTTCCTTTGTCATTGTGGAAAGACTCTCCTTCACCAATTCATCCAAGGGGGGAAAGGCCAATGGCACTAGAGATGAAGGACAAGAAAAAAAACAAACCAAAGAAATTCATAACTTCTGAAAACCCTAAGAAATTCATAACACATTGCATGTATTTCTCCTATCTCTAGGATGAAAGGGAAACAAAACTCAGAGCTAGAGAACCCCAAGAAAAATTTTGCAGTGGTCAAAATAGCAACAAGAAATGCTAAAAATAGAAATGCTATAAATATCATTGCTATAGATAGCATTTCAAGTAATAGTGTGGAAAATAGCAACAAGGAATGATAAAATAGAAATGCTAAAAATAGCAATGCTATAAATAACATTTCTGGATATATTCCAATTTTAATTAGTCCTTGAATTAAAATTTAACAGTGTCTTCTAGTGTCTTCTAGAGATGGACGAAAGCACACAAGAGAAGTTGACAGATTGTTGGAGGATGCGAGAGAGAATGTCGGAGCACCACCTTCTCAGGGCAGACAGAGGAGGTCACTCGAGAGGTACACTAGATACATGGCCCTTGCTGGGGAATGTGTTGAGACCCAGCCATCTTCCTTTGAGGAAGTAGTGTAGCGACCAATTTGGGTTGGTGCTATGGTGGAGGAGTATGACTCCATAGTTCGTAACAGTGTTTGGGACATGGTTTCAAGACCAGAGAACAAGTCAGTTATGAGTTCCCGTTGACTATATAAGGTAAAGGAAGCTATTGATGATAGTGTGGATAAGCATAAGGCAAGATTTGTTTCCCATGGCTTTTCATAGGTCGAGAGGATCAAGTTGCTACAATATATTTCAATAGAGGAGCAAGATGCTGACATTTTGAAAAAGTCATTGTCAAAGTGTAGATTCGAGTTCCATAGAGATAGGATTGGAGTGGAAGATAATCCCTTTATTTTTGAGAGGGAGTGCTCAAATATGGAAACAAGCATATTCCAATTTAATTTGTCCTTATATTAAATTGTGAATTAAAATCGAATTTAGTCTTAACGGCTACTTGGAAATAATTAATTAATTTATTTCAAAATTAATTAGTCGGAGAAATTCAAGTTAGAAGTCTTTCTGAAGTCATGCAAGAGTTATCCCTTAAATTAAGGAGATAAGATTACGTTGTTAGGTAAACTTGACTCACGATAGAGTCAAAGTTGACCAGGTTAAATAGTAATGGTTTTGGGGCACATGGTTTTGTGCACCCATAGTATTCTGCCCGTGGTATTATATGTAATGGCGCTTATAAAAGGCTAGAAGGACTTCATTGTAATGCAAGACCTGGAGGTGAGCGGTGAAGGCCCACTTGGTTGGATTGGCTAGGGTTTTGGCCAATGCTAATGAGATCTTATTAGGTTGGGTTTTTCCCTGGATTTGGGGTTTTCCTAGATAAACATTTGTGTTTATGTGTTTATGGTTGTTGTTGGTTATTCTCTTATATATATTCCTCTCAATAATTATTTATGTTATGCAATAGATTTCTTAACAAATGGTATCAGAGCTAGATATTGGCTTCAAAGGGATTCTTTGATGCTAGGGGTTTATAGTGCATGATAAGATCAATGCATCCTTTTTTATAGATCTAGGTCTGGAAAATAATGGTGGAAAACTCATACGCGGAAGAACCTCGAGGAGAATGTGTGGAAGATAGTGCCGTAACTGCCAGGGATCGCAGTACATTTGCGATATTTACCGGTTTGGAACATGCTAACGAATTGTTCGAGATTCATGCGGGTTCAAAAATTGTTCACTTTCTGCTATGTGAGGCCATTGGTGTTGGAATCTACAAGGTTCTTGTTGGGCTTGCAGTTGGAGCGGTTTGATAGATGTTTTTGAGCAAATCAAATTACGAGAGGATGGATCAGAATTGCAACAACAATAAAAAATAAAAATAAAATAATGAAGTCAAAATTATTGCATGTAAACGGGCATACTACTGTAAGACCTGGTAAGGCATGTGTACCCCTGGATGATCACCGGTAAAGTCTAGGCTAGACCTAGGTGATAGGGGGGATGTCGGGTAAATACCCCGAGTAAAAACTCTAAGGGGGGTAAGAGTTAGAGTGAGGTGGATTGTCTCACTTAGCAAGTTTGGCTGGAGTTAGTCAAGGAACCCCAAGTCAAGTTTAACAGGGGGAATTGCGAGGTAAACTTGACTTAGGATAGAGTCAAAGTTGACCAGGTTAAACAATGATGGTCTTGGGGCACATGGTATTGTGCACCCATAGTATTCTGCCTGTGGTATTATATGTAATAGAGCTTATAAAATGCTAGAAGGACTTCATTGTAATGGAAGACCTGGAGGTGAGCGATGAAGGCTCACTTGGTCGGATTGGCTAGGGTTGTGGCCAATGCTAATGACACCTTATTAGGTTGGGTTTTTCCCTGGATTTCGGGTTTTCCCGGATAAACATTTTCCTTTATGTGTTTATGGTTGTTGCTTGTTATTCTCTTATATATATTCCTCTCGGTAATTATTTATGCTATGCAATAAATTTCTTAACATGAGTTATATTTGAGTTGTAATTAGTTAACTTAGTTTATTGAGTTAAGTCCAGTTAAATTAGTTCCAAACTGTTTGAGGAACTAATAGTGAGTTAACAGTCAGTTGATGCATTAGTGCACTTAACTAGTGCTACTCTAGTTAACTGAAGATTCCCTCATCAGAAACTCATGCATGTCTATTCTGAGAAAGGTCCAGTTGAGATTAATGTTCAAGGACAATGTACTATCAGTCACATGTGTTTTCTCACAGAGAAAACTCATGCATGCAGTTAAGGATTTATCCTTGAGGATTGTGCAGCTTTGAAGGAGGTTTTCTAATTGGTAATAGGCGAATCATCCACAAGGAACAACACAAGTAAATAGGAGCTTGGAGGGTAGAAAGGAAGGCTGGAGAGAAGCCAAGATTGCTTGTGAGCATCTGTGAGGATCGTACTGACAACTAGCTAGCTATGAGAGCTAAGGCTTTGTATAATTCCTATGTATTTCCACCATATGTGATAATACAATAGTGTGGGGTTTTTAACTAAGGCTTTCCCCAAAGTATTTTCGTGTGTATTGTGCCATTAATTCTTCTTCCTTTGGTTATATTGTGCAGCTCAATCTTTAAGCTTACAATAATTGATAATAGAAGTAGGTTATAGTATTCCACTTTGATTTATATTGCAATATCAGGTTAACCTACACAGATTTTCTACAGATTTATGAGAAAAATCCAGATTCTGACTATGTCAAAGTACAAGGGTTTTCATATTCCATTGTGGTTGTTGGTGAGGCACCTTATGCAAAAAAATTTGGAGACAATCATAATTTTACCATTCACCTAGCTGGAAGTGACACGATTAAGAATGTTTGTTGTGTCTTGAAATTCCTTATAATCTTGATATCTGGAAGGAAACCCATTATTGAACCGTATCTTCCATTGTTGGATGCTTTTATTGTTGCATGGATTCCAAGAACCAACAACCCAGGTGCGACAAATGTTATTTTTTGAGATTATAATTTTCAAAGGAAACTGCCAAGATCATGGTTCAAGGCTACCTATGAATGTAGGAGACAAGCACTATGATTTGTTGCTTCCCCTGCGTTTCAGAATGATATGAATATATGGGACAACTGGGGACAAGTATTATATCCTTAGTTTACCTTGGATTTTGTATTGATCTAAATATCAGGGACAAGCACTATGATCCCCTATTTACCTTGGGGTTTTGATTCACCACAACAATCACTGAAAATCCAAGGGATTAATTTAGGCTTTCCCATCTCTTATTTAAAAGAGTGAACACATTTTCTACTAAATTATGTCAGGATGTGATAGATGTTATAGGGAAGCTTCCAAGAATATGGTTCAAGAGTGTTGATCAATTGCATATTAATGTGTGGGACAAGCACACTATGATCCCTTGTTTCCTTTGGGTTTTGTTTGACCACAAAAGTAGC
Source organism: Pinus taeda (assembly GCA_000404065.3). NCBI lineage: Eukaryota > Viridiplantae > Streptophyta > Pinopsida > Pinales > Pinaceae > Pinus > Pinus taeda. Next base: position 82,544 of record APFE031581199.1, read on the forward strand.
TGAAAATTAGAATTAATTTAGGCTTGCCTATTTATTATTTAAATGAATGAATGGATTTTGTTAAGAAAATACGACCCTAGTCTTGAGATTACCATAAACAACACACCTATTTGATAAGTAAGCCACCTTTCTGATTGTGTTTCGTCCTGACATTACCATGGCCCCCTCTCCAATAATCTGATAAGTGGGGGAGCTCTATGATAGTGTCCACCTAACATATCACAACCCAGCAAACACACCACAATATTTGAAGGAAGAAACGGTTTCTCTCTTTTTACCCACTAGATTATTTTCCTGTATGAATTTTTTTTTGTTTCAGATTGATAAATGTAGATAATTTACAACTATTGTCTACTTCTATATACAACCAAGCCATGTGTAGCTTTATTGTTTCATAGCCTTCTCATGAACAAGGCCTAAAAACAAAAGTTGTAATATCACACGGTCTAAATTATCAGCCAGCATTCTCAAAATTCTCCCAAAGGAAAAACTGTTGTTCCATTCTTATCATGAAAATTAAGATAGCATTTCTTCATATTTTTTGTCCTCAATAGACCTTTGATTCTCAAAGTAAGGAAAACTAATATGTACACCTCAAAACACACAAAGGTAATGATTTGTTTTCTTTTTCTTCCACACCTCCTCGAGATAGGGTCAAAACAATCAATTTTGGGCTAGAATTACAAGTAATGGCCCAAAACTAGTGAAGCCTAAAGTAAAGCTAAAATTATGATGATTTGTATTTACCAGAGGCAAGCTATTCAGATTCCTGTTAGTTCATAAGCATGCATGTAGTCATTTTTCTTCATTTTCATTACCCGTCGACACACCTTCCACACTGGTCACAATGTGCAATACAAAATGTGCAAGCGTGGCACTCTCTATTTGCATGATCTTTTAGCTTTTGGAAACTTTCATTGTTGCAGTCATAAGCAAGCCTTGCATTCCCACATTTCGAGCAAACTTTGATATCAATTGTATTGTCATCATCATATGAAAGTTAATATTAACAACCATTAACAATTTCATAAAGGAAAGATTAAGGTTAAATATTTTGAAATTTAATTTAATTTAGACATCTTATTAAAAAAAAATTAATCACATTTTTTTCATTCATTTTATTTAAAATTTGATTTAAAAAAAAACTAATTTCATTAGAAAATTAAACGTATTTATATATTAAAAATGACAATTTAAAAAATAGAATATTACATTTTCACACTTAAATTTGAGTATGAAGTATATTACAAAATACAAAAACAAATATTTAAATTTATTAGTTCATTCCCATATAAAATATTTAGAATTAAAATTAAGGGACATAAATCTAAATCTTCAAATTAGTAAAAAAGCAATAAGCATTAAAGTCCATAGCAAAAGTTTCCATGATATTTATTTGAGAATTTTCAACTAATTTTATTGGGGGCTGGGGGAGGTGGGGGAATAAATTAGGCACATGAGTGCCACTAACCCTAAGCTAGTGTGAATTAGGTAGTGTGAATTAGGTAGTTTATTATTTGAGAAACCTTACAAGTAACTAAATTGTCAATCAAAAAGCTAGAACCAAATATCATTAAATAAACTGTTATAGCTCATTGGGAACAAAAATAGAAAACATTATTATTAAATAAACTATTATTAAATGCTATAATTAGTGGGTGATCTAACACTTATACATAACTAGTTTTCAGACAAAGGTAAACAAAACCATAATAAACAATAAGTGAATATTACTGGTCTAAAATATTTATAAATTAAAAAAAAAGAAAACTTACATTAATTTCCATAGTCTAAACATAAATTTACCCCTCAATAGATTATAAAACACACTAGATCAAATTTTATTGAGCCTAGCCGCTCTTTCTACAGTTTAGTATGATGTGTAACAAGGTAGTTTTGTCATCAAAATTGAAATTTTGCTCATGTCGGCCATAATAAAAATCTAAAAAAATCTATAAAAAAATAACTATTCAAAACTTGAGTTGAGGCTTTTGTGATACATATCTCTCTATGAGAGATTTTTTGGGTTAAATGACATGAAGTTTCCTTTGTCAACACGTTTCGAACCAAACCAACCAGTGTGGTTCATCGCCAGGACAAGTTGAAGAAACAAATCTAGCTTGCATGTTAAATAGTGAGAGCAGAATATTGAATGGCTATAATTTTAGACTAGGTAACAACTATGTCGACAGACTAACCGTTAAATTTAACCAGGAAACGACTAGTTTGACCAACCCAGGGAAAAAGTGGCAATAAATAAATAAATAAATAAATAAAAATTAAAATAAGTTAAAGTTATGAAATTCACTACTTATTAAATTAATAGTTAATTATTAAATTAAAAGACCATGGGACATATGAGTTTTCATAAAGTTGTTAACCAATTTATATTAATTTAGATTTTATTATCTATATATATAGATATGGATGGATCACAATTAAAGTATTATATAGTAAAAATAAATCATTAATATTTATAAGTTATAGCTATATTTAATTGTATCTTAATTGTTTTAACTTGTTTATTTAATAATCAAAACAAAATTATTATAGAAACAATTTATATTAATTTAGATTCTATTTTATATATCTATATATAAGTACTATGTTTATTTATTTATAATAAAAACAAATTATCATAGAACAATTTCAATATTAAAATCATTATTTTTCATTTATTCATTAAGTGCTATTAAAATTCTCATACTATAAAGACAATCCCATTAAGAAAAAGGTAAGAGAGAAGGTTACCCGATCACAAGGGGAGGAAAAAAAATTAAATTATAAGAAACCTAGAACAGGTTATACAAAGAGGGAGTGGAGGAAAAGAAAAAAATGACTAGGAAGAGAGCGCTTTTACCTGGGATTACTACTATCTTGCAACTGCCCTCTCTCATCATATGTTTTACCCCAAAATGTCTCTCATAAACTATTCAAAACATTTAAATAATGTCGGCCATAAAAAAAAATTGAAATAGAAAAAATTAAAGCTTGATATGAAATCTTATAAATATGCGAGATCATCTTAAATATTCGAGCAGTTCCTTACCCTTGCCAAACGGATGCTAACCTTTTAACTCACCCTTTAATATTTTCACAAGCCCTTCAAGCATATTCCAATTGTTCTATATTTCATCTCTGACGCTAAACTCTGTGTCTCACGTTAATTTTATAGTGATGGCTGATAGATTGTCTGCACTTCCTGACGAGCTCCTTTCCCTCATCCTCTCTAAACTCCCCATTGCAGATGCAATCAGCTGTTCAATTCTCTCTAAACGATGGCGCTTTCTTTACACAGAAATGCCGCAGCTCGCCCTGTCCCCTGCTCTTCTTACACCAACGCGTCTCCTGCTCAGACCTTCCCTCCCCTCAGTGGCGGCGATGGAAAGCAGAATATCCGACATATTGCGGTTACATTCGTCGGATCTGGACGCCTTTTTACTCTCCACTGATCCTGAAATCACCTTTCCGATGTTCGGAGAGTTTAGACGCCGAACCCATAGGGATCTTTATGCCTTTCGGTTCGGAGAGTTTAGACGCCAAACCCTATGGGAATGGCTGCAATGTGTTGCCAGAAAGAAGATACAACACCTATTTCTCAAATGTTCCCTAAACAGGGAAATCCCGCCGCCGGCCCTTTTCTCATGCACTCGTCTCACTACCCTCACGCTGTGCAATTATATCCTCACCGATTTTCCGACTGGTTTCGTTGGATTCAAGCTTCTCACTGAGTGCACCCTTAACTCTATCAGAATGACCGATGAATCCTTAGCCCGTTTTCTTTGTCTTTGCCCTCTTCTTCAGAAGTTCAACCTAGAGTATTGTCACCGCCTGGAACGGCCTGTCATCTCATCTTCCAACGTTACATATTTAAATATATATGCTGCTGACGGGGAGAGATGGACAGTTAATTGCCCTAACCTTCAAATATTGAATAATCATTTTGCAGAAGACTTGGAAGTCAATGGAATGAGATTTCAAGAGCTTTCCAAATCAATTACAGAACTCGAAATGGAGTTCGGCGGTAATTTGATTGGCTTATCGTTGAAATCGATGTGGGGTTCAGCACGCACTCTCTCTGCGAACAGATTTCTTGAATTAATGGGAGAGTTGACATCACTGAAAGTGCTCTCGATGAGATCACGGATGCCTCTATTTCCCGGGGAAAAATGGATTGCTGTTCCTCTGTTCAAGCTTCTGTCGAGGCTTCCTAATCTGGAGCGTTTCCACGTGCTCGGACACGTAATTCTGGTAAGACAATAACTTCTCGTCCTTTGACCAACATTATTCTTTAAATGTACGCTAACTGACTACAGAGTGCATCATACGATTTTTGCCTTGTAAAGCAGGAGGAGCCTGAGAGTGATCTCACCCCGCCATTTTTAATCTCTCCACTGCCGAATCTTCAATCAGTAGAGATAGAGATCAAAGAATATGATGAGAGGGAGCTTCGTTTTTTGGGCTGCCTTCTTCAAATAGCCCCTGCGCTCAAGGAAGTCAAACTCCCGCCTGCAAGCAAACGTAATAATGAGCAGCGCAACTTATTTTTGGAAAAATGGCAGTCATTGAAGAAAGGTCGCGAGCAAGGCGACATCACTCAAATAATTTGTGAATTTAGCTTTTATTTTTAATAGTTCTTTCTGCACTTCTACTATCACATTTTGTTAGGATTTTATTGAATGTTGTTTTGTGCGTTAAAAACGCAGTCTCAAGGCGTTATCCCATACATGTCATTTCTATTTAACTATCATATCATTCATCCCAGAAATGGCAGGTCACTAGGAAAATTCTATATATGCAAAGACAATTGAAGTGAGTCAGATTGTCATGTTTATAATTTCTTAATGGTTAAACGAATTGATTGAGCTGTCTATGTGGGCAGTTTTCAGTTTTCTACAAACTTTGTCTGAAGATGCATAATGTTTCTTGAAAAACTGACGATACGAAATAAAGTCAACTCTATATTTGTACTCTATATGTGGTTTTATTGGCGTTCTTGGTGTTAGGGCTCAGCTTAAACTTTGTTTGAAGATGCATAATCTTTCTTGAAAAACTGACGATACAAAATAAATTCAACTCTATATTTGTACACCATATGTGGTTTTATTGGCGTTCTTGGTGTTACACCATATGTGGTTTTATTGGCGTTCTTGGTGTTAGGGCTCAGCTTAACAATATTGGACCGGTAAACGGAAGAGATCTAATATCTCAATTCTCTAGTCTCACTTTTTTTTAAATAATGGATATAACAACCAACCTCACTAACAAAGTGACCAGGCATTACAATTTTTCTATAATGAATATGTAAGTCCTGCACGTTTTTTTTGGTGTTACTATAATAAAATCCTGAGAGATTACCTGCAATGAAACTTTTTCATTATCATTTTGGCTGGAAGATCTTATTCATGAATTCTAAAAGTCTTTCCTTATCATTTTGGCTGGAAGATCTTATTCATGAATTCTAAAAGTCCTTCCTGTTATTTTATTAAATATGAAGACATGAAGAAAGTCCTTCCTGTTATTTTATTAAATATGCAGACGAGAAGAAAGGAACGATGCATTTAATTTCTCTTCAAACTTGGGCTTCGTATATAAGTGCGTCTTCAAAACACAAGGTATATTTCTTTGGTTGGCCTTCACTTGGTACTTAGTAGCTTGAGAAATATGAAGGATATACGATGATATTTGTACATACCATCTAAACCTGGGAATGAGTTCGCACCTTGAGGTTTGTTAGGCTGGAGGATGCATATTTTGTGTTCCAGTATTTGATATGTTGGCCAGTGGAAAAACCTATCGATTTTGGACATGCAACATCTAAGGTTACACCGTGGAGGTGCACATTTGATGCAGGTTTTTATGGGTTTGTGGTAGTGTTCATATTCAAGTACAATTCACTATCTAGATTTAATGAGCAAGTGATTGATGATATTAACAATAAAGCCCAAGAGGATGATAGAGAAATTGATCAAGAATAAACAATTCGTTCTCTCAAACATTGGATTTTGATAAAGAAATTTTCAATAGGTCTGCAGTAAAAAATTCTTACCCCACCTCCAATACAAAGTCCTTGTTCACTTGAGATATTAGTGTCATATTTTTCTAGAGATAATGAGAATAATAAATTCAATAAAATGTAGAGAATTCAACCTTATCCCAAAATGGGGGATGACACTTTTAGGGCAGGGGATAATTTCTAATAGTCTTGATACTTGTCATTATATCTGGCATGAACCCTTATATCCACCATGAATATAAAGAAAATGGATGATCTCCAAGCTACATAAAAAATTCTAACCTTCTTGATGATAATGCTTTCAATGGCAAGGTTATTGTGATGAAAGTCTCAAATTAGACATGATATGCCTTATCTAACATTTAGATGGTTAATACACTTGATAAGACATCAATTCTAAGAGACTCTTTTCATGATATATAATATTACATCAATATCAAATTCAATGACGAGAAAAATCATCACCAAATGGGTACCATGTTAATAAACACAACTCTCTTATAGATTAAGGATATGTGACATGAACAAAGCTATTGATTCATTTTAAAAAGATAATTCACGAATTGTAGGTGGTCAAAGCAATAAAGCTCATGTTATCAGTTACAAATTTAGAGGTATGGAAAAGATTTGGCCCCAATTTTACCAACATGGAATTATTCCTCGAGCTCTAGATGTTGTTGCTGACAAATGACAAAAGGTAATACAACAATGGGATGTTGCCCCATCTCGATCTCATTCTAATCACCCTTACTCCCCACCTACAAAACTTGGTTGAAAGAATCTTGTCTAATTGTTTATTTCCTCCCTTGGAATTGAAAAAATTAGACCCTTGGAGAAATTTGCAAATCATGAGATATTCTTGAAATATTATTATAGCTTGCCCATTGCATATACTTGGGCAACTGATTCTAATAGTAGAAGTTATCAAACTCTTTTGAAACTTTTTTCATGCATTTTTTGAAGTTCTTGAGCATTTTTTCTAGCATTCATAGATAAGGCAACATCCAAATAGATTAGTATAATGTGTGATACATTAATTATGTGTGTCTATGCACGAAATTTAAGTAAATGTTGTGCATAGATGCTTATTCTCAAAATGGTGTTAAACCCTTTGAGCATAAATAATTGGGATTAACTAATAGTTAAGATAGAATTGGATACCTAAAACTTCATATCCATTTAATGAAATTGTGCAAGTGATTAGAATTTATATAGGAATTTAATCATATACATGAAAGAGGTATAAACATGTTCTACATGTCATTGATCTCAAATAACCCTAAAACAACACATAACTCAACCTACCTCAAGGAAAGCTCAATCTAAAACATGCCCATGATAAACTCAAATACTTATTAAGAGCTTCAATTCCTTCCTTGAAGAATTTACTGTCATGCCAAGTATGAGAAAACCATGCCTCAATGCAAGTAAACATTGGCCAATAATACTCATAATGTTTGAGCCTTAATAGGTTGAAATATACAAAAAAGAAAATTAATAAGTGGAAGCCACCAAATAAGTACAACTAAATAAGTACCATCAGATAAGTAAAAATTAAAAAGTAAAGACAATCAGAGAAATAACCAATTTGTTTTATGTTAGGAAATGAGCTCACAAAAAGATAAAAAAAATAGATCAATGACTTAGAAGTTAGCCTCTTCGAGAGGGCAACATCTTTTACATTACATAAATGAACAATTCTTGGATGATACAAACGACAAGGCCTCATTTCTATATATAGGAGTCTAAGGGGTCATAATATAATCAGAGTTGGCGTATGAATAATAATGTAAGGGCAAAACAGTAACAATAGTGGGCTTCTATGGGGCACAATAATAACAATATGGGTACTACATGGGCACAACAATATAATAAGGGGGTCATACTAATAATAATAAGGGGTTACACTAGTAGTATATGGACCTAACCTGCCTCTCTCCTTCAAAATGTATTGTCCTCAATGCTTGAGTAGTTCTGGATGCTTCTACATAAAATTATCATCCTTCCATGTGGAATCTTTAGGAAGTAAGTTCTTCCACTTGATGGGATACTCTGAAATTGATAGATTTTATAGCTCTCGACTTCTCGATTCTATGAATGCTTTAGGTTCCAATATGTTTTTTCCTTCCTTGTCAAGTTCTAGCAATATTGTTAAAACTAGGATCTTTGACAACTTTTCAATGACTTCCCACCCTACTTCACCATTCATTGAGTCATCTCTTGGTTTGCTTATCAAATTTGGCTGGATAATTATACCAACCTCTACCATTTCAGCAACCATATGTTCAATTTCACTCCTTTCGGGATATGGATATCTATAAGGCCTGATGTTTGGAGGAACGCTTCCCGGAATCAAATGAATAGCATGATCATGATCAAAAATATATTAGAGACCTTTGGGAGTCTCAAATACCTTAGAATGATTGTCCAAGACGTTTTTGAGATATCGAGAGATAGATGATTTCGTTGTGGGAACCATTAGTGAACATATTTGTGCAATTACACCTCAGTGTTCTTTCTTTAGAAGCTTTTTCATTCCATAAGAGCTGATTACCTTTCCTGGTTTCCTTGTGATACCCCTTAATTCAACTTCCTTTCCTTTCGAAGAAAATTTCATGAAAGTTTTTTAAAATTAAAAGCTATTGTACCCAAGGATTATAGCCATTAGACTCCTAGTACAACATGAGCACCACCCATTGGAATATAAAGCATTGAGCTATTCAGTACATATTCTCCCATGGATAGCTTGATATTATGGCACTTTCCAGAGCAATTTATGGTTCCTCCACTTACAACCATCACTTGACACTCTTGTGATCGATATAGGAGGTAATTCAATTCCTTCGCTATCTTACAATGAATAAAACTATCGCTACTACCCGAATAGATCAACACTATTACCTTTTTCTTCTTGATATGTTCTTCTATATTTATAGTTTGAGGAATAGTAATGCCGACCAATGCATTACAAGATATGGTCTAATTTATTTCTTCCTTCTCTGAGGTTGGTTCCTTGTGAATATCCGTTTCTTTTGATGTTTCTTGATACTTTTATTCCTGATATTTCACTACTTGAACCTTCTTCTTCTCTATATGTCCTTCTAGCTTGAGAGTTTGAGGAGTGGTAATTCCTACCATTGTAATACAAGATATGGTCGGATTCATTCGTTCTTTCTCTAGGGTTGGTTCCGAGTGTATATCCTCTTATTTTGATATTTCTTGATCCTTTTTGTCATTAGGAGGCTTTTCTTATAACACCATTGTCCCACCTTCCTTCAAACCTTCCATGTCTTTATTCAAAGCTTCCATGCCTTTCTTCCAATATGCTTTCATACCATCAGTATGAGCTTCATTGGCATATATAAAACTATTTATCTTTTGCTTCTCTAGAATACAATTTACCCTTATATTCAATTTTTGGAAGTCCTCAATGTGCTCTGCCATTGAACCCTTTTGTTTGAGATTTATCAATTGGATAAAGACGTTGTTTCTCTTTGTATCCTCATAATGTGCTATCATTTCCTCCATGAAAATTGACCACGTGACAAGTGGTTTACGAGAAAAAAGCGCTTTATGCCATAAAAGTTGATTTGGTTCTAAATAATTACATACAATACCTACCTTTTGTAATAGTGGTACACGGTGTAGATCAAAATATTTCTCCATCTATAGCATCCAATTTACTGGATCCTTGCCATCAAACTTCCCCATCTCATTTTTTCTTGATTTTAGGAGTACAAACATGAAATGGTTTTAGCTTTGTAATTTCGGATATTTAAGTTTTGAAATTTCAAATTGTAATAGCCCTCTGAGTCATGTTTCCAACTCTACAATTCTGATCGCAATTAGATTCCCGAAGCAATATTTATTCCCAATCTCCCGCGATGACCTAATTATAGACTAGTTCAGTAGAATGAACTTGTACAACATGCCACGTGTCTCTTTTTCACCCTTAAGTCCAAGTGAGACATGTCTCACTATTTCTAGACTCGATGGATTCTCATTATGGTGCACATATGGTGATTCATTTTACTTATAAGGCCTTACCTATTCTATGATGTGATGATCTCTTTATTTTATCATGCATGCTAGTGATAAATCTTGCATTTAAGCTACAAAATTCCTAAGCAGTGCAAGCATAAAAGTAACTGAAAGGGGATGTCACTATCACCTCAACAAACCCTCTTATCACTTCAGGTTGGTTCTTATCTAGCACAAGGGGAGTATAACTAGATTGGTCCTTGTCGAAGTTGGGAAAATGGTGTCAATAAGAGACACAAAGAGGGATGAAAATATATGGCATAATATGCAGGATCTTCTAATATCAAGAACAAATCGATTGAGTGAACAAACTTAGCTATTGGTATCCACTTAAGTAATCCATGAGATCCTCCATTTTGGCCAAAGTAAACATGTACCTTAGCCCTCAAATTAGTACACATTCACCATTCACTGCCCTTATTGGGTGCCAACACTGTTGGTACAGTACCAGGACTTCAACTCTCCCTTATCAACCCTCTATCTAGTAATTCTTGTGCCCGCCTAGTCACTTCTTCTCTCTCCTTAGGTGTCATCCTCTAAGGAGCTTTATTCAGTATAATTTCTTCTAGTATCAAGTCGATTTGTGTGAAATACTCTTCATGGGAGGCATACCCATTGACATATCATCCGATCAAATCTACTCAAATTATTTCAACAACTGTTGTATCTCTTCTAGCACATGACTCCTTTCCTAAGCACCCTAAACTATATTTGGCATTAAGGCCAAATAGAACTTTTCTTTATTTTGTTCCCTAAAAAATCTTTGGTTGAACACAAAATGACTCGGCTGCTACTGATGCCACTATTTCCACTGCCACTATTGCCCGTCGCTACTACCACTTCCTCAACCATCGACTCCAATCTTTAATGCTACCCATCCTTCTTTAATTCATATGTATTCTCCATGCTATCATGGAAAACCTTCCAATCAATCATCCACGACCTTCCAAGAAGTAGGGGATGGGATTCCCAAATAACTACTTTGAGATCCTAAATGACTGCCCACTTCCCTGCTTTCCATGCCTCTGGTACTTAATCCCCATATATTTGATGTTTCACAACTTGGGACTGTGTAAGGTATGTGTCAAGGAATATCCTATGGCGAAGTGGGAAGACTCTCCACTTAGCTTAGAGAGCTAACAGTTTGTTGCCCAGAGTCAGGAATCCAAAGAAAAGGGTAGTGGAATTTGAACTAGACCAAGCACTCAATGCTTAGGTGAGGGGGAAAAAGGTGTCCTAGATAAAAGAGGTCCCTACATGCATAGCGTCTGTGGGTGTCAAAGGTGGGGGGGAAGTCCTTGAACCTTTAGATTAAGTTCCCACACCTGCATGGAGCATTCTTCAATTATATTATCTTGTACCACTACCTCTATCATTGCCTGGGGTGGGGCCTTGTCTCTCCCATGAACTCTCTTAAACTGAGACTGAAGTTGGGTTTCAGTTTCTTGTTTGAGTAGGTACTGTTGGGATTTGATTTTCCCTACTTGTTTCCGAGGTCCATAGTTTCAACATGAAGAGAGCCATCTAGGGCTTGGAGGTTTTCCTTAGTCTTGGTGTCATGGAATATTTTTTCAAGGACAAGGTTTTATAACTCTACCTCTAAAACCTTATTGGAAAGGGAATGAACTTATACTTGTAGTTTATAGTTCACGCATTCCGACTACTCAAATATCATCACTAAGCTCTGTAGTCTAGATTTTGTTTCTGTTTGAGGGTTGCCCATGAGTCTCTATTGATATTCCTAATTCATCCTATGAAAACTTGTAGAGTGGTATTAATCCACGATTAGAAATTAAAGTCTCATTGTTTGCTCTAATTTCTGCCACTTAGGGATACTTTGATGTTTATTCATCGATGATCTTGCCTTAATATTGAAGAATCACTAACGCAACATGTGTGTTGTGTTCCCAATTCCTCACCAAATCCTATGCACATTGACATGAAAATGAGATAGATAGTGATAGTTTCTAACTAACAATCATGCAAGCATGCATTCACGCATACATAAGCAATACACAATCCAAGGGAACATCTCTTATAATTAATGTAAAGTCCCAGATCAATGCAACCAGTCAAAATTTGATTGCTCTTGGTTCTCCTCTAGGATCTTGCTTGAGTCTATGCTCACCCAACTCCATAATCCCACTATCTCCTTCTCAAGTCTACAATATGTACTAATATAATCTACTAACTTTGTTAGCTATTTCTTCATGTTACTCTTCATGTGTTTACTCTTCTCTTGTTTGTTTGCCTCTTCAGGTCCCTTGTAGTCTCTTCATCTGCCTTGCCTTATTGTTCATTTTCCTTTGTGATGTTCTATATCTCGAGATTGTGTTGTTGTTGGAATCTAGGCTAGATTGCTTGTCTTCAAGCATGATTTCAGTTATCATGTTTTTCTTCTCAATCTACCTCGCTTGTTTTATTGGATGCTCTATCCAAATTTGTGATTTATTTTATTATGCTTCTATATGTACATGCTATGTCATTCTCGTGTTATTTCTCCTTGCCTTGTCTTTGTGTTTTCTTCTTTAATTCATGTAAGTTCTATTTTACACACGCTTCTAGTGCTTATCCATAGAACTTCACTACATTCTCTTCTCTCAATCAACCAAAACCACAACATATACACTTATTTTCTCCTAGGCGCATTTGCAATTTCGATCTTAAAATAGTATTATAAACGCCACCTCGAGGCTCTCCAATTCCCGCTCTAGAGACCACATGCGTGGGTGTACTACTACTATTATTCGAATGTTAGGGTTTTTGTTGTTGCTGAACTAGATATAGATTGGGATTTCAATCCTAAAGAAATGAATTTTGATCTTCCATCTTAAGATTAGAGAGTTCTGAATTCAGATGAGGATTTGGATCTTGAAAGCAATTCAGCTGACGAGCAACCCAACAGATGGAGTGATGGAACTAACAAAGTAACATTCCACTCACTCTCCATATACCATTGCCCAACAAAATAGCTATACTCCCTTCTTGCACCAAGGGGGACTAGAAAAACCTTATGCCTCACACTTCATCAAGATATGTATGAAAAGTATTCTACTTGGTTTTTTAACACCTACTATAATTGACTCAAACTGCTAGTTTTCAGATACGAGATATTCATTCTAGTCATTATGGATGTGTATGCCCAACTTAGATAGCCAAAGGCATCAATGTTGGACTTGTTTCATCATTAGTTATTTATGTAAAGATTGGTCATTATGGCTATTAACGACTTTTGCTTTCTACAACTTCCATCTATGTTCTTCTCCATGACGAGTTGGAACCTAAATATAGAAGTTGTTTTGGGTTTCATATCGTGTTAATGTATCTTTGTTTAAGCTCTTACTCCCCCATATTCTGTATTTTTGACTCGTACTACATGGGAATTGATAGGTGCAAAGATTATAGGATAGATGTGGATATTGGTGGAGATGTGAAATCTCCACTTAGACCTCTATAAACAATACAATATGTGTGGCATTGGAATCCTACCGACCATGTGTGGTGGCATTAATTAGTAGCCTAGTTATTGGAAACCTTTCCTATGGAATATGGGAGGGTGGAAGCTACTCTGTGAGGAGGCTGGCAAAAGGAGGTAGGAAATTTGTCTGTATTGGCATGGCGTATAAAATGGTCAAAGTTGCTCCTCAGTGAACATGGCTCTGGTCAATCTATATCTATTAAGCTAGCGTATGATATGTGGAAAATCTCTAGCTATTATCAAATTATATGGTAAATTCTCCTGTGTGAAGTTGGCGTATGTATCTTACAATTATCCCCTCTGTAAAGGCATAGGGAAGGGGAAAGCTTACTCTTATAACTGGTAGGCAAAATCTATTCAATTTAGTGAAGCTGTTGTATGAGGCTTTCGATGTTAACCTCACATAGATATTGTCATATGTATCTCATAAATTCGACTTTTTACCATGGCATATAGAAATGGGAGATTGTCCTATGTTCAGGTGTATGGGCTCAGAGATTATACTGCATGAACCTAGTGTATGAATGGGAAAAGCTGCTCTTCAAACCTAGCCGTATTCTATTTTTTATATTTTTATTGCACGAACATGGCATATGGGATGGGAGGTACCTAGTTTGAATATTCCCAACCTAGTCTAGGTAGAGGGTTAGCTTATATGCTACTAGTTCTAGTCCCTGATCGAAATCAAGACATAGGAACACTAGTTGACCCAGTAGTATTAGAAGTAGCACCACCACCAAGGGCATAACATGAAGCAGATATAGTTCCAGGTAAAGGTAGATCTAAGCCCATACTAGTTTTCAATACTCTAGTCATAGATTGAGACGTCGTTCCACCTATTGAAGACTCATATTATGTAGATCCTACAACAACATATTAGCTACCAAAATATGAGCTAGATCAAGTGCGAAAGTCCATTGTTCTAGTTCTGAATCTGGTTGTGGTTAAAGATACGATTCTAGATTTATATCTTGTGAATCTAGTTGTTTCATATCTAGTTCCATCTCGTTAGGGTTAGAAAGACAAGAAAGATTGAAGCCCTATAGAGCCACTAGGCTAGGAAATAATCATCTTGACACTCCTGATCACTTTCATTTGCCCATGAAGATGGTAGCTCTATCACTTCATCCATCCTCACCAACCCCCTAATACTAGTGCTTACATCGCTTATTGATTGAGGGAAAGAATGTCGTGACATAATAGTTGGCTAGGGGCCTCCTAAACCTTGTATACCCTGTGACTTGTCTCTGTTGGATGCTTCACAAGTTTGAAGGTACTTTCAACAGGATTTCACATCACTTCGAGAGAATAAATAGGGCCTTTCACGTTCTCCATTAGCTACATTGTTTAATCCCCAAGAAAAATAGGCAAGTCATGGTCATTGAATCATGGCCTTAACGACCCCTATGATATACCAATTATTTTTCTCTACAACCCCATTCTATGGTGGGTTCTACATAATAGTTAACTACCTCTTGTTCCCCACCTCCTTGTAGATACCCTTGAACTTCTTGGAGGTATACTCACCCATAATGTCCAATCTCAATACTTTAAGATTTTTCCTATTGAGAGAGAAGAAGAAAGGTAGGAAAAGTTAGCTTCCACTATCATAGATATAAGAAATAGCACACTACTAGAGCTTCCCTATCTTCAGTTAGTCCCCTCGTTAATATTGTTCTTCTTGGAGAACAAATATATTGGGAACATTAACTTGAGTATTGAAATGAATTTTGTTAACTACAATTTGAATAACCACAATATTTCTCAAAAAAAATTCTTAAAAGATGCGTGTAATAAAGCATCAAAGACTTGGCCATAGACCTGTGATACTATCTTTACTCAAATTTGTCTTAGAAAATCCCAAAACGCTAGACCACATGAACCCATGATAATGACCCTCCAATGTTGAACATAGAAATTTATGATTCACTATAATTTGTATAAAAATTACGATATATGAAGATAATTAACTAGGCTAAAATATGTGTAATAATAACCCATATGTCAATGGGGCCTAGATAGCTTGGGTGGTTAAGAGGAACATTCTTATCCTCCCCACCAATGTCCAAGCCCCACTTGTAAAATGTTCCTTAATGGCTTATAGGCATTGGAAAGGTACAAACAATCTTAATTTCATTAAGTGCTTGAGGGTGTTGAACGAGTTAGAATTTAGGCTATTTATGTTAGTAGAAGCAGATTAACTGTTGACATTCATTATTCTTAACACTAGAAAATAGCTTTTGGACTATTTGATGCAAAGTTGAAATTTAGTAAAATTTTCCAAAAGATTACAATCTTTCTTCAACATTCTTTACTTTATAATGATAGGTATATCATATCCTAACATCCAGCAAGAAGTTATAAAAACACCAGTAGTGTCAAATAAAAAATAACTTCAATGGAAATTAAAACTAAGTTATAAATTTGTATTACAACACAAGAACATGGAATTCTCGGAAGTGTGGAAAAAATTCTTATAATTAGATGATGAACAAAATTCAAACCCTTCCTCTAAACTTGAGCAATGACAACAATTAGTTTTGTCGATTCACCCTCAGAAATAACTTTCCACCAATTTTCAAGCCAGCCCTTATAAGAATATCATTATAGCTCCTATTTTCCCTCACCCTGGCATCAAACTGTCAAAATAAGAAAAACCAATAAAGTGTCACAGAAGCTAAGAGAAAAAGCAAGACTCAAAGTTTAGTTGGCTTGAACAATCAAAATTATATGGTGACATTTTTTGCTAATTTCTCAATTTGAGAACACAAAAATATATACAAAAGAATTACAGTAATAATACAAATTGGGGACATTTTGAAATACAATATAGTTGATGAATGGGGTTGAATAACACTATCACAGACAACCTTATTTTCTCTAGTTAACATAAAACAGAAGGAAATCATTTTTTTATGCACATCTAATTTAATATTAATCATGACATTACCATAAGTCGTATCGCATTACCTTGATAAGTAAGGCATCTCTTTGATAATGTCCTGTTAAAATATGATAGACCAAGCCATATTCCACTTGTAGTCACTATTTATCTAGGTCCATAACGCTGGTGTCTTCCTTCACATTTTTTTAGTGAGTGACCTTAACAAATGTACCCAATTAGAAACTATTGGCAACTCTATTATATAGATATGTAAGATGCATCTTTACTATTCAGTAAAACTTTTATGAATATAAGGGCTAAAAGAATAGATTGTTTGTGATACACATCATAGGGCCTTAACTCACAAGTCACACCAAACATTCCCCCAAAACTCTTACTGACAAATTTTTTGATAGATACTACTCATGCAAATTGAAACAACATATCTCCATAATAGTTGTGCCTAAAATCAATATCACTTTGACTATCATAATACAGAAAAATTCATACACAAAAAAAGCTAAGGATTTCATTATTTAATTGACTTCTTCCTGCAACATGGGAAAAACAATAAATAGGAGCCCACAATCAGCACAACAAAAAGTAAATTTGAAATTTCAATAATGTGTATTTACCACAACCAAATTCTTTTTATTATTGGTAGTTGAAATTCCTTATGAAAACCACCAATCAACAGAAACATTTTAGGGAAAAAATGTTCATATTTTTCACCATCAATACACATTCTAGACTCATCAAGAGCAATGTAAATATGGACGACACTAACAACTCTTTGATAGTATGACCTTTCCATTTTGTCAACTTTCAATAGTACTATCATAAACAAGCATTGCATTCCTGCATTTGGGGCAAGCTTCAATATTTGTTGTACATTCATCATTTTGTGAAACCAACTAATGTCAACCACTAGCATAAAACCTTGATTTTAGTAATTGAGTATTCTGTTGTGAAACACCATCCAAAAGGTATTTAAAATTCTTCAGTTTGGCTGTGATGTGATCTATGTTATGATTTTTTTCCAGAATGCCTTCTGCAGTTAGTATTGTGCATCCTGGAAGATATAAATGCAAAGCCCATAAACAAAGTGGATCATATACAATCAGGGCACCATGATACCAAGATTCTTGTATATAAAAAAAAATTGCACACAAAGTACTGAATAATAGAGATTTCCTAGAGTAAGAATAAGATGACACTGGTGACTAAAGCACAAATTGATAAGCAATATTTTTAGTTTTGATTGAAAAAGCTGAAACACAAAAAGAGAAAATGAGAGAAAGGACCAAGATCTATCTTGTAATGTTATCGATGTCTCTTTTCCAAGTGAAGTTTCAAATGTTTTTAAAGATTCAATTATATGACATTTTATTTTAAGGGGGCGAGGGGATTAAATCATCTGAAAACACCTCCATTTCATATCCCAATTTTAAAACATTTCTTAAAGAAAATTTGGCATCATGAAAAACATAGAAATAAAATGGCCGAAAACAAGTATTCACATTCCATCATGTACCAAGCTAGATTCAATCTATATTCAGAAATACAAAATACTTGAATGTTCAAAATACAAAATACAACACATGCCATAGACAGGTACCACTCTTCACATATTTTTGGCTGACAACTACATCTTAACTTGGAGAAACTTTAAAAGAGTGTCATCAGTGAGCAATTGACTTGAAGGATACTCCATGTGTACTTGCTCATTTTTCACTACAGCGCAGAGGTAGTTGCAAACATTTTCAACTGAGAAAAGACCTTGCAGGCTAAGATAAAAAAGTGAAAAAGGACTATTAATGCACACTCCTCGCTGCTTGACATTGCATTCTTGAACATTTTCTATTACCAATTACACCATATACCAAAAAAAGGTACCAACATTGGAAAGTTTGAACTATTGTCTACAACTTGCTTTCATACATCTGTAAATTTCAGACACCACTGATCTCGAATTTTGTGAAAGACGTTGAGACCTTGTAGTAAGATTTCAAATGCCATCACTTAAAGGATGTTCCATGAGTACTTGATCCATTTTCATTGAGTTGCACAGGTACTTGCAAAAATTTTGAACTGAGGGAGGACCTTGCAGGCTTAGATTAGAAGTGAAAGGAGAATCAAAGCAAGTTATTCAATGTACCTTGCACCTATCCACACTCCCCAAAACAACCTTTGCTTTTCCATAATTACTTTGGCAAGAACTATAATGACCAACTTTCTGCATGAGAAGACTCTGAAATAAAATATCCCCTTACAAGAAAATATTCCCAGAGTATTCCACATGTTATGGGACACTCTTGCCATCAATCATTACTTTCTTCTAACTATCTTGCCAAATCTGAATGTGGCCAGGGTAACTCCAGAATGAGCGGGAGAAAAACTGATATATTATTCATTAGCTAACACACATTTATATACATAAACATGACAGATCAGTTCATCTTCTTGATGAGTGTCGAGTTCACCCATCCGTTTTGGATTAGGTTTCAACATTCCCCCCCTTAATCTGAAGGGATGTTGGTGAGTCCAAGCATCGTTCTGAATCTTTCAAGCTTTTCTCTTCCAAGCGCTTTGGTGAAGATGTCTGCAATTTGCTCGTTTGTGGAACAATGACGGAGATGGATTGTTTTGGCCTCAACATGATGTAGGATCAGATGATATTTAGTATTGATGTGCTTAGTACGATCATGGAACTTTGGGTTCTTGGCCAACTTTATTGCAGAGGTGTTATCAATCATGAGTGGAGTTGATTGTATTTGTTTTACCTGCAAATCTTCAAGAATTTTCCCGAGCCACACAATTTCTTTCGTTGCTTCAGCTGCTGCCACATATTCTGCTTCTGTTGTGGAATCTGCTGGTACTGATTGCTTGCGTGATCTCTAGGAGACAGCTCCTGATCCAAGACTCATAGCATATCCTGAAGTAGATACCCCAGTTTCTTTGTCTCCATCGAAGTCTGAATCAGAGTATCCAATCAAGTTGAAGTCGTTCACCTGTGTATACTTGATTCCAAGGTCTAGAGTTCCCTTCAAGTACCTTAGAACTCTTTTTGCAGCAGAAAAATGTCCCTCACAAGGCTTTTGCATAAACCTGGAGAGGATTCCAACAGCAAATGAAATGTCTGGTCTGGTAGTAGTGAGGTAGATGAGACTTCCTACAAGCTGTCTGTACTTTGTTGCATCCTCAAATTCCTTTCCTTCAATAGATGTGAGCTTTAAGTTTTGTTCCATTGGAGTAGAAAGAGGATTGCATTCTGTCATTCCAAATCTGTTTAACAAATCTCCAATGTATTTCTTTTGAGAAGGAAATATGGATTTTGAATGTTGGGTTACTTCAATGCCAAGATAGTAATGAACATAGCCCAAATCAGTCATTTCAAAGATTTTTCCTAATTCTTTCTTTATGGATGCAATATAACTTTCTTTGTTCCCTGTCATTAAAAGATCATCTACATATACCACAAGATATACAACTGTTTTTCCAACTTTCTTGACAAATAAAGTTGCATCATCAAGATCAAATGATTGAAGTTGAGTTTCAGAAGATGCTCAGTTAGCTTTTCATACCAGGCTCGTGGTGCTTGTTTGAGGCCATACAAGGACTTCACAAGTTTGCATACTTTATGTTCATGTCCTTTCACAGCAAATCCTTCAGGCTGGGACATAAAAACATTTTCTTTTAGATCTCCATTCAAGAAGGCAGTTTTTACATCCATTTGATGGACTTTCCAACCGTTCTGAGCTGCTAGTGCAAAGAGTGTCCGGATGGTGGCCCATTTTGTTGTGGGGGAAAAAGTTTCCTCATAATCGACCCCTTCCTTCTGTGAAAAACCTTTTTCCACAAGCCTAGCTTTGTGCTTGTCAAGTGAGCCATCAGCTTTGTACTTGTTCTTGTAGACCCACTTGCAGCCAATTGGTTTGCTTCCAAATGGAGGATCAAACAACTTCCAAGTGTCGTTCTTTATGAGGGCATCATACTCCTTTTGCATCGCTTCTTTCCATTCATCATGAGAAGTAGCTTATTTAAAGGAAGTTGGTTCAAAATCTGTAGACAAGTTCAATTCACAATCATAAGAAACATCCATATCAACAGGTGAATTAGAGTCATCTACATCACCTCCATTTTGTCGGTTTGAATTTCTGGTTCCTGTTTTCCCAATTTCATCAGGATGAACACTTTCAAGTGTCTTTGTCAGCCACTTTGGGGACCTTTTTGATATGGTCCAGGCTGCTCTGTTGATTGAGTTGGGAGTGAATCAAGATTGAGTCTCCCAATTCTATCAATTACATCACTTAAAGCATCATCCGTTGTTGGAGTTTCAGACGGGGGAAAATCTTCTTCAGAAGACGATTCCACATGTTGATCTAGTATAGGAATCCCCCCTTCAATATGTGGAATCTGATTTTCAAATTCTTGAAATGATTTCATTTTTGTGAATCTATCCA